>DWON01008146.1:0-12345 GCA_018251015.1 Phocides pigmalion okeechobee
GAAACACAAATAATGCTTCACGGCGGATTATGATAGTGGCGGTGGTACCTCCTTTGGTACGTGGGTGTCCGCTGTTCATCCTACGGAACCGAAACAGTCGTTCACAAGGCTTCACGATACAACTCTGAAGCATTTTACAAGTGACTGAGAGAGACCTGGCCATGAAGTGGGTTTGCTGGCTCACGGTCTAAAAAATAAAGTATGTTTTAGAAGCACGAACAAACATTTAAAATCGATAACCCAGTAGACATTGTTGGCGGGTCGCGTTCTACTGTCACGAAATTGTAATCGAAATTGTTATACAATTTTTTACGCTTGATAATGAATGTTTATTGTATCAAGAAAAACTATTACAACAAAGATAAGACTCCCATAACTATTCACCGTAGTGTAAATGTGACATGCATTTTAAAGACGCTACGTAAGTCAATAAGCAATACATTGAAATCGGAAAAATGTGTATTAACAACGTAAGTAACATCGAACATTCAGAGACGATTCGTTGTGAGAACACACTGCTCGCTTGGCATCGCGGACAATTTCGCGGTTGATTTTGAAAAGAGAATTTTGAAATTGGAGGGAAATTGTTCGCAATGTGCGTTAATGTGCAGGCGGAGGGACGGGTGATGGGCCGACGATGTCTGGTAACATTGGTGATCGGAATATCCGCCGGCTTTAGTTTCGCGTACATAGTATTCACGACCTCCGGGTTCACGCGAGATGTAGCTTGGTCCAACTACAGGTAACCCTTTCCACTTTTACGCATGACTTTGACGTTTACGCATGACGTTTGGTTTGGCACCCTTTTTGCACTTTTTTCTTTCGTGTGTAATGGCTTCATTGTAACATATTGCATGGCTCTAATTAATGCACGTTGTCTGTATTTTGTGTCTTTAATAATCTTTCATTATTGTGTAAAAATATATAGATATATATTTTTAATAAAATGTATAAGATAATAATATAAGAAAAAAAACATATTTTTTTTCATTCCGATTAAAACATAAATTAGGTAGGTTTCTACCAGCCTGTGAACATCATTAGTACTATAAAAATGTTAATTTATGTAAATGTAAATGGTTTTTATAAATGTTTATATTGCTTTCATATATAAAGGTTTTCATTTTTACAAGGTTACTTATTTTCTTATTGATAATGACGATGAAGACGCCACATACAAGCAATTTGTATTCAAAGTAGCGGAAAGTAGTAATATTAATTTTATTATTATAATGACAATTTATAAAGAATGATCGAGCCGCTCTTGACTTATAAAAAGACATACCGACAGACAGACAGACAAATAAAAATGACAAAAATGGTAATATTAGAGCCGGTGAGTCATTAAGTAAAATTGACCAGAAAAGGGATTTACAGGCGGATCATACAGATTTATATAATAACAGTGTTGCCATAGCTTTTGCCCTCTAATTTCGTCGCGCTGAAGTGGAAAAAACTAAATTTTCATAAAAATACAACCCTAATTTTTATAAAAAGGGGGTAAATCTTTTAGGCGAGGATTTTTATTTATTTATGTGTAAATCATTGTATATAAAAATAATGTATCTGCGAGACAAAAAAATCTAGGTTCAACGGTTTCTTCAGATATGCGTTGGTCTGAGTTTGTCCTTACCTACCTCTTATATACATAGACATAGATTATAGAATGAGAAATAATTGCAGATAAAAATGTGCAACCCTTAGTCATATTATATCAGGAATATTCCCGTCATAGTTTAAACTAATTCCAAGGCAGAGATAATTTCATTGTATCATTTCCTTTTCAATTACTCATATCGTTTTGTTAACTATGATACATGTGAACTGATTTCTTATCAGGAACTGATGACTGGCCCTTTGGGTACCGATCTCTTAGATTGAAAAGGTTTAGGGTTAGTCCAGGCTGGACAACAACATATCCGTGTTCCGCGCACCTTAAAAATGGCGGAACGGAATACCCCAGCTCCATCCCCGAACAGGGCCGACCCCGAACAGGGCAAACACCGTGGGGACTGAACGTGTCAGACAAAAAATGTTTTATTGGGTTCAATATATGAGATTGTGCTCTCTACGCCGTTTCTTTGTAAACCAAAACCGTTACGTGTTATGAGAATCAAATCAAATCAAATCTCTTTATTTCAATATTTTGTTAATATATTAGATTGAGTCAAGATTGCGGGAGGTGGCACAAACTTGAGCTCTTTTCTCAGGAATGAAGATGCGCCGATAATTCAATCTACGAATATACGGACGTAAAGTCCATACGCAGTTTTGTAGCTCCAACGTAAAAACAGCACTTGTATTCGCCCGTAATCCATACAAATTTGTACGTACGACACATGTGTGTAGAAGACGCAAGCGCATTGCGCCCGCGTGATATACAGCAGTGTTGTACGCAGCAAGGAAAGCGTTATCATATTCCAGTGGGTCCGAACGTCCGTTTTATATCTCCGTGCTTGATACGTTCCTAGCACGATCATGGAACGGTATAGTGGGCAACCTCCTTAGTTATCATTTTAAATTTATGTTAGTTATCATAGTTGGCTATTACGTAAAGGCTTTGGGCGTTATATTTTATTCAGGCTCGCTTTGGCTGATCTCTTAAGCTGTTTTGGGTTGTTTAGTAAATACCATTGTCTTTTCAGTACTTTACAAGCAAGGGTTTATTTTTTATCATTCATTCAATTATGTCACGACTTCATAGAACCTCTAAGGTTTGACTGATGAGCTCCATGTCCATTTCTAGCGAGTCACAATTCTTGCCTTTCAGTGGAATGGAGAAGTGGTAGTTGCTCATTCATATGAGGCGACTATCTTAGTTATCAAGGGTGGCAACATTTCTGTAATCAACTTCATGTAGAACTCATGTGGTGTTGATAACATATCGCATGTTTAATAGAATACTGACCTTTTAGTAATTTAGTTACATACAGACATAGGCTTCTGTTAGCGCCATCTACCGTCTACTATTCGAATTTAATTGAAATTACGCATCACTACCGCCCCAGCGATATATCAACAAGTACGATAAGTTCTCGTAGCAAGATCTTCTTTTGCGTTGTCCCAACAATCGTCTTTTTTGAGTTGAGTCAGTATTTCAATAAGCATGCGATATGTCCATGTAATACACTAATCAAGTGGACTGTACGATAGTTTGAGTAAATATCCAAATCTGATTAAATAACGTAAATGTGTTGCTACTACTAAGGAATAAATTGGTTTTCAATTGTTTTTTATGTGAGAAGAATAAAAAACAGGGGTAACTGATACAGTGGGCGTTGCACTGGATATCCACCATAGACCTCAAATAATACTGAAGTCATCTGAGGTCGTATAAGTGTTGTTGTTCTTGATCATCAAGAAGATATTCTTGTTTTGACACCAATGATCAAGATCATCATTGGAGTCAAAACAAGAATATCTTCAAAGCATATTATAGGGATACGACTAGTACCTTTCCGCTAAAACGATCATTCTACTATCTATTTCATTACTGGAATCAAGCGCAACGATGACACGAAAACCTCCGAAGAATAATTAACAAATTTTCAGAGAATCCGCAAGAGATTTGGAACGGCATCCGATTAGTTCAGTAAACGATCATGGGTACGATGAACCGGTGCATAAAGACGAGGACAGGTCGATCGCTGATGAGCTCGCGAGGAAGGTCAGGGTGCTGTGCTGGGTCATGACTCAGCCGAACAACCACAAGAAGAAGGCTGAACACGTAAAGGCAACATGGGGCAGGAGGTGCAACAAGTTGTTGTTCATGAGCACTGCCGATGGTAAGTTTTCGATCACTGTCACAAAAAGTGTGGTGATATAAATTTGTAAATCTCAAACTGAGAAGAATGTAAATGGAGGCTACCTGATGTAAAGTTGTCGCTGCGGCCAATGAATAGCCAACTTGTCCCCATCACTTAAAAGCAAGGATCATCTCAGTCCTCAGGAGTAACCACGGAACAACGTACGAGCTCAGATAGGACTACAGTCCTGTTTGGGATAGTATGTGAATGTCCATTAGATACAGCGATTATAAGTCGAAAGAAACTCCGAACAGGTTTCAACTGAGCTCGAAACAAGCTACAGTCCTATTGAGGTCCTGTTGTCTTAACTGATATAAATTTATTCGTTTCTACTCGAAAGGACTGAAGAAGAAGATGATGATTGTCTTTATTGTAAGTGTAGCCGACGACTGTACCTTTTCAATTGAGACAAGATAATTGCGGCTGATTATGAGCGCGGAGGTGGAACCTCCCTTAGTGACTTCTAAAATGTTCATCATCATTATTTATAAGCTCTGCATGATAATATCATCACCGTGACACGCGGCCGTAACGTGTTTCGCAAACCCTTCTATATCTTGTGTTATAACTTCTCAGATACTTCTCTACCGACGGTAAAGTTACCAGTGAATGAAGGGAGAGACTTCCTTTGGGCGAAGACCAAAGCGGCGTTTCGCTACGTTTACGAACACCATCGGAGGGACGCTGACTGGTTTCTTAAGGCTGATGACGATACGTGAGTAACTTAATTAAATTATGTTAAATAGAATTGCGTGTATTTATCTTTTATACTTTACTGCTTGCATAGTATACAGGATTGTCGCGTTTCTAATTGCCGATATTATAACCAGTTGCATGAATCGTGGTCACGGCTAAACTGGTATGATATGATAGTGACCTTTACATTATAAAATACATAAATTTCGTCATGATATTAGATCTAAATCTAAAAGATTAATGATCTTCCACTAAGTTACGTTAAATTAAATTTTATGCAAATAAATTTCATTAACTTTTTTGTCGTTAATATTTTATGTACAATGAACCTGATATAAACACTATGAACAAACTATAGGAAAAAAGTACAAAGCGTACTAATTTATTTATATGTAACATATAGCAATATAAATCTGTATATACTATTTTATGATATTCAAAGGAGATTTTTTGAAAAAACTTTGAATAAATATTATTTGCCTTTCTCTTAACACATTTTTGTAATAAAATTTTAAGATGTTCAGTAAAGCGAACTAGTTAGACCTAGTATGACATTAAAATATTTCATAAAACATTAGCATTTCAAAAAATTCACAGCCTTAAGATTTTCACGCTAATCACTGCAATTTTACACCTGAATATGTGAAGAAAATGCCAATTATGCTTAAACAAGGCTGTGAGTTATCCGAAACATTCTATTACGTGTGAAGGACGCTTAGGTAGGTAGGTTAGAGTACTTGTGAAGGTTTTGACGTTGCCACCTATTTTATTTTGGAGTGTTGACTTTGACTACGGCGCATATAGATCAAGTCAGCATTGTGGGAGATGGCACTAAACAGGTGCTTTTTTCTCTAAACCTTTTTATGTGAGAAGAATAGCAAACGAGCATGGAAACCACTTGATGTTAAGTAGTCGCAGCCCATAGATATCCACGTACAACCACAAATACGACCGAAATCCTATCTAAGCTCGAACGTAGACACGTTGCTACTCCTGAGAACCGAGATGGTCACCTCGCTTCAAAGTGTAGCCGGCAATCGCACCTCTCCAATCGAAACACAAGTAATACTTTACGGCGGATTATGAGGCTATATATTAAATCGAGTCAGCATTGCGGTAGGCGGCACTAAACGGGAGCTCTTTTCTCTAGGCTGAAGATGCGCCGGCACTGAAATGTTGTACTCTTAGTATCTGTGTCACAGACGTAATATCCCCAGTCTTGACATAGCTTCGCTTTGTTGGAACACAATACAAGCAACAGAAGCGTGAATAGCTATCGCTATTCTTTCGGGAGATATGAACCAGCTCTCTTGTTGATTATGAAATTACAATAAAATAAAATACTTCATTTTTTTTTTTTCTCTTTGTGGCATAAAACTGTGTCACAAATCGATCAATCGATTGAAATATATCGAATGTCGTTCAATTGATCGAAAAATCTCGATCAATTGAAAATTCAGTCTATCGTAGAATTGTGGCTAATAAAACAAAAAATATTTATCACTATTATTATTATACCTTTTCTAAATATGAAGGATATTTTCAAATTTTGGTGGTATGTGCTATAATGTTTAATTTGTATAACTATACGTTTTTAGTGTGATCAATCAAGAAATCGATTAATCGATAGAATTTTAGCGAATAAGCTTTTGAGTTTAGAATAGAGTGCTGGTAAAAAAAGAAAACGTGTTTTATTATTATTTTTTGTATAAGACCGTTGAAAATAAATAATTAAATGTTTTGTTTCCACTATTTTTATACTAAATAGGATTTTTTCACTTTACAGGTACGTGGTAGTGGAAAACCTAAGATATATGCTATCTGAATATAACAGCAAAGATCCGATATACTTCGGTTGCAGATTTAAACCCTTTACAGCACAGGTGAGTGATTAAACTGTCCTCATGACGTTGTAACGTGCAAGTAACGCCAGCGAGTGGCATTATGACGCGTGACGTTATAATCCATTGCTAGTAACGCCATCAAGTGGCGAAGCTGTGAAATTGTAATCAATGAAAACCTAAAATGAATAGCGTTTGAGCGATTGGCGATAGGGTGACGATGGGTATACTGCTGCTATATTAGGAAAACTATAAATATTACTATAATATACTATTAGTCACTTGTACCCGTGGCTTAATCGAACAGAAGTAAAAAATGCAACCCTTATTATACCTCTTAGGGGTGGAATTTCCAGTTATTTTACTCTTACATTGATTTTTTACCGGAATTTCCTAATACCGATAAATAAACATACGGACTCTATCGAATTAACTTAAGATATAATTGACTCGCCATTGAAACATACACCCGTATTATAACTATAATCGGGAGTGTTCCCGTTATAAAAATAACTACGTCTTTCCTGGGCTCAAACTATCTCCATACCAAAATTTCCTCGAAAACAGTTCAGCAGTGAAAACGTAACAAATAGACAGACGTAATTTAAAGGTAGGAAAACTATAATTCGACCTGAGAGGTACCACCGCCGTCTTCATAACCCGCCCTAAAGCATTACTTGTGTACACTTTGAAGCGAAGCTACCATTTTACTCCTCAGGAGTAGCAACGTATCTACGTTCGAGCTCAGATAGGATTTCAGTCGTGTTTGTGGTTGGACGTAGATGTCTATGGGCTGCGACTACTTAACATCAGGTGGTTTGCATGCTCGTTTACTACATAAAAAACGTATTGTCGCATTCATAACATAAGTTCGGATAATAAATTGAATACACTATTTAAAATAAAATCAGGCGTCAGTAAAATGTTTGAGTATTTATATAGTAATCTGTATATACAGAATAATAAAATTTGCAGGACTAAACACATGATTACCGCTTCCTGTGAGCTAGATAACGCGGGTTAATGGCGTTGCAAATTTTCCATATGTATTTAATGTTATGTAGGCCACGATTTTTAATGGCCATTTTATTATTTATGCAATGGGAAGTATTTAATGATAGTGCATTCGTTGCGGTTTTTTGTTATGTATTTTTATAAGAATTATATCACGCGGTTGTAAACATAAAGACTGAAAGTTTCCAGTTTTTAGTTTTGTATGTTAGCTTTTTTATGTAAGAAGAGTAGACAACGAGCATGCAAACTACTCGATGTTAAGTAGTCGCAGCCCATAGACAAACAAACAAACGTACAACCACAAACACGACTGAATTCCTATCTGAGCTCGAACGTAGATACGTTCCTACTCCTGAGGAATAAGATGGTTGCCTCGCTTCAAAATATACCTGGAATTATCAGGACAAATATTCATTTTTAAATAATCGTTGGGCAAAAAGTGTTTACTTTATTCGTGAAACTTAAAAAAAGTAATGAATAACGCTCTAATTCCGGCAACTGGATGACTATACCTCACTGTGTATACTAATGATTATCATTTTATCAATATATTTCTTCTGACAAATAATTATTATTTTATCATTACCTTGTTCTTGGCAAATTAATAAGTGGTAATCATATTATTATTACTTAATTCCTGATAAATAAAAAAATGAACCTCATTTTCTCTTTTTGTGACAGGGCTACATGAGCGGTGGAGCAGGATACGTTTTGAGTAGAGAAGCGTTGGATAGATTCGTGAATAAGGGGTTGCCATCCCCCCATCTGTGCAAAGCAAGCGACCATGGGGCGGAGGACGCGGAAATGGGTAGGTTTTGTGAAACCAACACGTTTTTAAATTTAAATTTATTTTAACTTTTTAACATTTCCTTGCGGTGTACAACACGTGTGTATTACTCAGCGCAACGCGCTTGCGGCTTGTATACATCTGTGTTGTACCTACAAATCTATTTGGATTACAATGGACTTGAACAAAAATGTTGTGTTTACGTCGGCGCTACAAGACTTGAGACGGACATTAGTATGTATTCGAATACGATACACAAAAGTCTAAAGCATACAACTCCAGTTTAGTGTCGCCTCCCACAACGCTAATCCAATCTAATATATGAGGGTCGTAGTCAAACAGTTACCCGTTGGAAGTTTAACTGTTATGTCTAACGTTGCGTGACGCACATGCAGCTTGCACCCAACTATTGTTTAAATACCAATCGGGACTAGTACACGGGTGAAAATATTGCTTTTATATATTAACATTTATTCATATTTACAACGATGAAAATCTTAAAACTAATTACAATAAAAACCTAACCTAAACAATCTAAAGGGAGTCCACGCCCATGCGGCATGAACACTAGCTCTCTGAGAATCTCAGTTCTCTGCGCGAGATATGAACCAGCCCTCTTGTCACCGGCGTCGATTTATTTATTGCTCTTTACTTTATTTTTTTATTTATTTATTACTTTTCGTTACATTTACTGATAACTTTCTATTTCATTTATAAATAGCTTTTTATTTCATTTATTGATAACTTTTTATTTCGTATATCGATAGCTTTTTATTTAATTTTTTGATAATTTTTAATTTCGTATATCGATAGCTTTTTATTTAATTTCTTGATAATTTTTAATTTCCAGGTATATGTTTAGACCACATCGGTGTGAAGGCGATGGATTCCCGGGACTCCCTTAATCGTGGCCGTTTCTTCCCGTTCGTTCCCAAAGACCACCTGTTCCCGAACAAGGACAAAGGGTTCTGGTATTGGAAGTACATCTACTATCCTACTGATGAGGTGAGTTGAACTTACATCTGTATTTTTGTATCTATTATTTTTTAGAGATTTGCAGACCATCTAATATTATTGAAGGCTAATATTAGATTGGGGAGAAAGGTCCTCGGGTGGCGACCACGTCTAGGCAAAAGGAGCACAGGGCGTTTTCCAACCAGGTGGACCGATGACCCGATAAGATAGCGGGTGACTGCTGGATGCAGAGGGCACAGAATCGGTCAGAGCAGCGGCACCTGGGGGAGTTATGTCTAGCAGTGGACGCGTGAAGGCAGATGGATGGAATATCAGATGGTCTCTGCAGCCCATAGACATGTATACGGAACAGGAATTTCATCTGGAGTCAATCACAGATGTTGCGTTGCTACGGACACATGTGTGTGTGAAAATGTGTTCTTTACTTTCATTCGAGTATTCTGTTGTCGACATACAGTCTATTTTTTTCATTATTATAGGTAAACTTCTTTTTGGGAAATGATGAGGTGTAGTACATTAGGTAACGTGTAAAGAAAGTCATTTAGTTTTTTATATCTCCTGTAAAGTAAGGATTTCGCAGCTTAATACTGTAACTGCGGGGCGTATATATGGCATCAAATCAACTTTCTGGGACGCGGCACTAAACTAGAGCTTTTTTGTTTACAAATCAAACACTCATTACACAGATGTTTGTTCTAAATGGGAATCGAACCCAGAAATTCCATTTTAGTAGGTCGACTACTAACTTATTAACTAGTACTTGATCTACTAGTTAGTAAGTTAGTCCAAATAAAACGACTATTTCCAGGGTCTAGACTGCTGTTCAGATCATGCGGTCTCCTTCCACTACGTGGGCCCGGAACAAATGTACGTATTGGATTATCTGATATACCACTTAAGGCCGTACGGGATCCGATACGGAGGGGGCGAGCTCCCCAAAGTGTTGCGGAACGAGACTTCAGTGACCGAGGGACAGTAGCACTCAAACTTGCATTTAACCAAATTAAAATTCCGAGAATTCATTTACTGAGAGACAGTAGCACTGAACCGTGCGTTCAACCAAATTCAAGTTCCGAGAGTTCAGTCACCGAGGGACAGTCGCACTCAACCCTGTATTCAACCAAATTCAAATATTGTATTTCATTTTAAGGTATTTACAAACACTTAATGAACGTCAAGGGTACAGTGTAAAATCAGTACATCGGCTTTCAGCGCCTGTTGGCTGACGTTGACCGGGAGAAAACCGGCGGAAACTCTCGGCAGTCTGTTTAAATCAGTCCTTGAACTTTGAACACTGTTCATGGATAGGTCAGAAATGGAAATGAACAAGTTAATCTATTTGCAATAGACGTAGAGTATTTTTCAAATGTCCGATATAAAAGAGAAACAAAGGACAGAATAAGTAACAATATGTCTATTAGTGTTGCCAACTATCGATTATAGATTAATTTGTGATTTTAAATTAATATTATCGTGGAATTTAAACATTTTACTATCTAATAAATACTCGCGATTAACGATTTTTATTTGTCGATGTTCGGAGTAGTTGCATGGATCGTGGTCGCGGGTAAACTCACCACGATGACCATGTCACCAAGTACATTAAAATTGTTAATCCCGAGTATCAGTTATATAATAAAATGCATTAATTATCTGTTTAACTGTGGATTGATTGTTGATGGATCAATGTCGATCTTGAAAGCTTGTCACAATACCTATAGGGCTATCAAAATTTTGACAGTTCTAGTATTTTCACGCCGATATTAGTACATATAGTGCAATTTTTATCCACCTAGTAAGAGGTCACTGCCGTCCATAGACATCTGTAACCAACTCCATAAAGAACAAGAGTCCCATTTGAAGTAGATTACAATTTATAACTAGGCTAGAAATGTGGCGGTGGTAGTCTCGCGGTCGTATCGTGTAAGTCCTACGACGTAGCATATAATATATAACCTAGATCTAACATATCTATAGGGATATCACGTTTCATCAATACCATTACTCGTTGCTCGATATATACTTAGATTCACGATAGTATTCTGAACTTCCAATACTATCGATAACCGTATCGGATATTACGTTTCATCGATACGTCGTTGTTCGTTAGATAGTATCTATAGTATTCTAGTTCACGGTAGTATTCCGAACTTCCAAAACTATCGATAATTTTATCGATATCGTAACTACTTTTCAAGGTCACGATAGTATTGACATAGTATCGATAGTTGGCAATACTACACGATACCTCAGTTGGCATTTAACCGCGTAACGGAACACACGTCAATGCGTGCTGCAAATAAAAAATACACTTTTGTAGTCATATTAATATGGTTTTTATGATTCTAAAGGATGATAAGAGTAAGAAATTTGGTATAAAAGTATTGTTATAAGCGTAGCATTCCATTGTAAGTGTAGATGTCCAATTAAGTATGACCTGTTTTGGGGGCACGCTAATTCTCGAAAATTGATTGCATTATTTTAGCCCTATTAAAAAAAGCATAAAAATTGCAAATGTTACCATTCTTTTTCTTTTTATTTTAATATTTATGGAAAATTTTCCATATTTCCTTTGAGGACAAAAAGGCCCTGTATATGAATACATTGTAGTAACATAAGTCCTGTAAGAGTTAAATGTATTCCTTTGATTTAATTTAATAACCAAAGCTGAAGCCAATTTTAATGAATATTTATTTGAGAGAGCGTAATATATTTGAGTTTGTGGTATTTTCAATTGTGTTCGTTAGATTTTAGGTTATAATATATTATAGTATGTATATATATGTATGAAATTATTTAATAAGCGTATTTACTCGCTGGATTCCACTATGACTAAGTTAAGTTTTTAATTTTAATGTAACTTATTTTGCGCCATCATTTGCTTTTTAAGTGTAAACGAATAATCATAAAAATACTTACATTAATCAAAAACTGAGTTACATTTACAGATATATATGAATCTTTAGTAAACAAAGTTTTGACATTGAATTGTCAAATGTATAAGTAAGTGATGCCACGAATATTCTGTCATTATTCTGTATTTGTTATATTCCGAAACTTGTTTTATATTCGGCATTCAGCCCAATAGATTGCAATATTGGGGCCAATCCCCAATACTATGTCATGAAAAAACCACACAAATTTTAAAGGCGGTAGAGCCGTTAGAGCTCACCCGGAGCGGCACCATCGCCACCCTCATAACCCGCCGTAAAGCAACATGTTCTTC
>DWON01008147.1:0-12345 GCA_018251015.1 Phocides pigmalion okeechobee
ACACGGATGTGTTCCTACTCTTGAGGACTAAGATGGTCGCCTCCAATAATGTGTATCCGGCAACCACACCTCTCCAACTGAAACACGATACATGAAGAACATATTGCTTTACGGCGGGTTATGAGGGTAGCGGTGGTGCCGTCCCGGGCGAGCTCTGACGGCTCTACCACCTTTCAAATGTGGTCACCCTATGGTGTTAGGCGGGAGAAAGAGTCTCGGGTTCCCTAATTATTTAACACAAATTGTTCAAAACTTATACCTCAGCATCATCTAAGGCCATTCGGGATGCATAGTATGGGCATGCCTTCAGCTCCTTGCCACATTTCACCAAATCTTCCATATCTAGAATATCAACTAATAGCCTCTCTTTTAAACGAGTTATGTTAGCTTGATTGTAGTATGGACATGCTGTACAGGATTTCAGCTTGGTTTTCTTCAGGACCTTGCCATCATCACCTTTCAATGTTGATTTTGTCTTTGAATTTTGCATGTCTAAACATCTGAAATAATAAAATATATTTCATTGATATGTGAAAATTTATTTACAATAATATAGAAGCAAGTTGATTTTATTATATGTAATGAAAAATAGAAACCACATAGTTTAAGGGAAAGGAGATTCTTAACTCCTTTATGACATATTAATCTTTGTAAACATCAATATGTGTAATCAATTTTGAGTATATCTAAATGGAGTTGGTTACAAATAAACATGAATGGCAAGACAGCTTATCAAAAGACATCCAGAGAAATTATAACATTTAAATTATAAGTGGAGTTAAAAAATGTGAATAAAACATGTACTCTGAACAGACAAACACACCATAAAACAGATGCAACTGTGACTATGAATCAGCCAGACTATCTGATAAGTACCCAATAGTTTTTTAAAAAAATTAGGGTAAACTGTTAGGAAGTATGATTAACATGTGCACTATCTAAGATACGGGATACAATAAGACTTAGACCTTTCATTGATTAAATTAACATTCTTCAGACGTGCCACCTCTGAGTTGATGCAGTAATGTTGTCTGGATGCAAGTGTCACGACACTTGTATCAGTATTAAACACTGTTCTTTTGACTTCACCCACAAATTGCGACAATTGGCTATGAGTTCTACTGCTGATGTAGATCTGTAATCAAATAAACAATTATTTCTCACAGAACATGCATGAAATGGGTTTTTGTATTATGCAAATAATAGAAGCAAAAAAATTGAAATTATTTTGAAATTACAGACTAACTAAATTAAAAAATATCGAAATTCCAAGAAATGATGAATTAAACGGCATTATTCCTTTTTTTATCCTATAATTCTGTATAAAGGGATTTATGAAGTAAAAATTGTAGATAACACTTATATCAGCACCTTTGTAAATGGATCATCATGAATTTCATCAACATTTTCCTCGTCATCAGATTGATCCTGATTTTTATCACAATCATCCAATATCAAATCTGCATCTTCACCATGATTATCTTCTAGATTCTCTTTATCTCCTGTTTCTTCACTCAGATTCTTTTGTTTTTCACCATGAACATAATTATCTTTTTTATTAGTAATATTTGACTTTTGGTTTGCTACTCGTTTCCGCAAATCATTAAAGGCTGCTAGTCTTTTATTTATTTTATCAACTTTATTTTGCAAAGTTATAAGTGTTTGGTTCTTTTTGATTTTTTCATACTCTTGTTGCAGCCAATCATTACTATCTGTAAATATAATATGTAAATAAACAAGAGTTTAAAATAATAATTAAGATAGCAGAACTTGCATCACATAGGTAGGAAAGAACCAGACAATTTATAAACATCTACAAAACAAATAACATTCCATGTTCCAGTCTACAATCCACGTTTTATCAAAAGTACTTTTTTGCAATACCTTCAATTAAATAAAAAAATAATCTTAAAAAATCTTCACAAGATTTATCAACTCTTTTGTAGATTTTTTTAGATTCTTTGATGCAAGTCCTAATAAACTTAGTAGTTGTATTTAGTATGAAATCTCACCTGCTTGGTTAGCAATTTCAGTCTTTAGTTCCTTTATTGCCTTTTCTAAATCCTCAATAACCCTTCTGTTACTATCTTTTAACCATTGCAGTGCACCACAACATATACTTAACGATTTACCAGTTCCTGTAGGGCTCTCAAATATACCCAACTTATTAGTTTCAATTGTAGAATAAAGTTCTTTCATAAACGTCTCTTGAATCGAATAAGGTGGAAACGGAAAAGGGAATTTAACGTCCATATTTGAGAAAACTACTCATCACTTAATTCGGCATCTCAATTTGTAGTATAACTCGACAGTTAAATTAAAAAATATAAAACACAGGAGTCACCTTTGTATGTGTATGATTACTTTAATCGCTTTGTTTGGCGCCAACATTGAAATTGACAGATCACCGACTGAGATATCTTTTTAATGGTTTTGCGGTCCTAGATTCCATTCTTTTTACGCACATTTTGATCAGTGCCTTTACAAAATCTCCGTTGTCTACTTTTGTTTATGATTATATATTTTTTTACTTTTGAGTCTGTACCAATTGCACTTGTAAAGTCAACGCCAATTGTCTTATAGCACTGTCATTTGTCACCTTTCGCTTACGTCATGTTAATAAAAGAAAAATCTGAAATAATCGTAGCTTTTATCAATTAACAAACCTACTCAATAATAAACGTACTTAAATAACTATAAAATATTTTGATACATATTTTTGTTCAAAATGATAAAATTAGTTTTAGTAGTTCCTTGCTAAATACATTTCCCTGAACTTTATTTATATACTTATGTTTATTTATTTTGTTAAGTTAACGCACTGCGAAAGAAATAACACTAAATAATCCGTATCAGCAATCTTAATCAACAATTACCATGTCTCATAACAAGTTAGTAATATACCTACCTAAACCTACCCATTTATTAATAAACCTTTTATTTTATTTTCATTTTAATTATCTCCCAATTTCAGTGTGAAAATTTTGCCAGGAGCAACTGTATGTGAAGACTGTACATTAGAAGGAGATATAACTATTGGCGGTGGTACAGTTATTCACCCAAGAGTGACAATCATTGCTGAGGGTGGACCCATAATTATTGCAGAGTACTGTATAATAGAGGAATATTCAACTATTATTCATAAGTAAGTATAAAGGTTCATATGAGTTTAAAGGTAGGAGAACTAAAGTTCAACCGGGGATGTACCACTGCCACCCTCTTAATCCACCATAAAGCATTACTTGTGTTTCAGTTGAAAAGGTAGGATTGCCTGCTACACTTTGATGAAATGACCATCTTAGACCTCAGGAGTACCAACATATCTAAGTTCAAGCTCAGATAGGATTTTGGTTGTGTTTGTGATTGTATGTAAATGTCTACAGGGTGTGACTACATAACATCAGGTGGTTTGCATGCTCGTTTGCTACTCTTCTCACATAAAAAAAATGACCAAGTACATAGTGTCGTACATAAATTGAAGGTACTATAATTGAAGGATCTTTAAGAAGATTGAACATAACACTTTATCAGCATTGTTCATATATCAAGTTAGTGTTGCAGGAGGAGGCATTGTACTGAACTACAGCTGTTTTTATTAGACCGGAGATAGGCCTAAATTCACAAAAATGTGGTATTTTTAGCATCCATGTAAAATTTACGAATACACAGACGTTATTTCCACCTGCAGTCTTAGAGCACCAATGTCAATACAGCACTTGTATTTGCCTATAAGCCATACAGATTTGTACGCATGACACAGGTTGTATTACACATTATTGAACGCAACCATCTTAGTCCTCAAGAGTAGGAACGCATCTGTGTCCATCCTTAAATAGAACTTCTGTTCTGTTTGAGATTGGACATGGTAGTCCATGGGTTGCAGTGTACACTTAACATCAGGTGGCCTGTATGCCTGTTTCTTACTCTTTCACAATAATAAAAAAGGTGTGTACAAGCCATAAGCACATTGCACCACGCAATACACAACAGTATTGTAAGACGCAGGGAAAGTGTTAACTTACTTCATATGGCCAATATTTATGTTTACTACTGTAATAAAATAAAAAATATGTATTACTATCAACTTATGTAATTATTGTCTTTTCAACAGAAAAAGTGACAAACAAGAGAATCCACCTAAACCCCTCTTCATAGGCGCACACAATGTATTTGAAGTTGGCTGTCGGTTAGAGTCACCGTGCGGCCACATTGGCGAGAGCAACGTGTTTGAATGCAGGTCTTTTGTTGGCGTAGATGTTAAAATTGGAAGTGGATGTGTTATAGGTGAGTACAGAATGCCTCAATGGTCTTGAGTGATTTTTATATCTTTTGCATTACAATATTATAATTCCCTCGCCACCCTCATAATCCGCCATAAAGAATTACTTGTGTTTCGGTTGGGAAAGTGTGGTTTCCAGCTACATTTTGAAATAAGGCGACCATCTTAGTTCACAGGAGTAGCAACATATCTACATTTGAGCTCAGATAGAATTTTGTTCACATTTGTGGTTGTACATAGATGTCTATGGGCTGTGACTTCTTAACATCAAGTGGTTTGCATGCTCGTTTACTACTCTTCTCACATAAAAAAAATCTAGATGTTAAATCATTACCAATTTGTGAGAGGTATGACAATTAGTCTCTGTTTGCCTCTGTCTGTCCGCCCATTTAACACTTTTGTTGCAGTTTACATAACTGCAGTGTATTACTTGGCACAAAGTGCTTTCAGTTTGAGCATGCATGTTGTGTACATACAAATCTGTATGGATTATAAGCGAACACAATTGCTATGTTCACATGGGCAATACAACACTGCAGTCGGAAATTATGTCTGTATATTCGTAGATGCTACACAGATGCTAAAAAATAGTATATTTCAATGAATTGTTGACGCATCTTCAGTCTACAGAATACAGCGTCAGTTTAATGCCACCTCCCGCAACGCTCCGATCTAATATATTAGCGCGACAATCAAAGTGGTAACACATAGACATTTCATGTTTATATAATAGTAAGGATTTTTCAGGTGCAGCATGCCGTATCACAGCCCCTCAGACATTACCAGACAACACAGTTATCTGGGGATCTGACCATAACATCAGGGAAGCCTTGGAGAAGCAACCTTCCCAACTCCTGCAGTTAGACTTCCTCAGCAGAGTAATGCCAAACTTTCATAGGCTACGGAAACCTAACGTACATAAGAGACAACCTTCCCGACAGTCGCAAGATGGCTCTGTTAAGTCATGATTATACTGTCAATTACATTGATCATTCCAACTGAATCTTTACTGCTTATTTATATTATTTACAACAGACTTCTTGCAGTATTGTACCAAGTATCAAGCTTCATTAAATATTTTACTGGAAGTTAACATTAAAATATTCTATAACTACAAATTACATCTTTTATTTCCTTCGTTCTATTTTAAATTTATTACCTATACTTGATCAAAAAAAATAAAACGTAAAATGCTATACTGCTTGGTAGACGATATGGCAACCCTTAAGAAAGATTAGTATAAAAAGTGAATTTGTAGAACTAGTATTGTAATATTTAAAAAATACCATTTTAGTAGATTTATGATGTCCAGTTTATTAATGTCAAAATGGGTATTCATAATTAGAGATTACTGCATTTTTAAAACATGTATGTTTATCAGTACAATACAACACTTAAAACCTTATTTTTAATAACAACAAAGAACGTTTTTTTTTATAAACCATCAGGATACAAGTATATTAACTATTGCGCCTAATGGTGGTTAATAACTGTCGCCATCTGTAATTAATTCCCAAACCAAAAGTAGACAATAGATACGTTGCTAATTTAAATATTACGATAGTTTCCTCTTGGGCTAGAAAATAGACTTCCTGGCATATTGTTTTGAAGATCACTCGACATTCACATCATCTAAATAAGTATGTTTATAATATTTTGTAACAGCGTATGTTAAGCGTTGTTTAAACAAAGCATTTAAATAGAAAATAATTACAGTGCAATCGAAAGTTTGCACAGTTATCTATAGAAATCTGTTATCAAAAATGTGTCGATTAGGTCTCTGATCACTCGTCATTTATAATCGTTGTGCTAAAACGAATTACTAAGTCATTAGTAGTAATTGTGATACAGAAAACAGTATGTTCAATTTATCAGTGATAATATTTTAATGAAGGAAACGTCATAGGCAGTTAGGCAGTCAAAAGATGCGAAATCGACGAATCCAGTGTCAGCTCATTATAATTTTAATATAATAAATAGTAGTATTTAAAAATGAAGCATGGCAACATTTTAATTGTAATTGTTGTGGATCGTAGTGAAACTGTGAAACACAGTTAAATGAATGAATGAAGTTATTATAGATTATAGTAGAGTAATGTTATGTTGTTAAATTAAAATCAACCTTGTATCTTTTAGCATACCTACAGTTAATTGATCGAAAACCGTGTCTAAACGGTTGTATTTGGGACACGAATTTATCTTATTTAGCATCTGTGTACGTAGTTCGGATAACCGTCAACCGTGTCGCTGTTACGTTATTCATATTCATATCGTGTGCGACAGTGGGACTTGACAACAAAATAAAAAAAAATACTTGTCTCAAGCGGACATTTATCTATTTATATATTTTAGTAGTGATTATTACATTTTACATTATAACCGCGTGTTATTGTTTTTAAAATAATTTCGTAGTATTGTGTTATAATTTTATCTGTGCTATAAAACTGGTTTGTTGGATATTAGCGAGAAAATGGAAAGGCTGTGAGTAGATAAAACAAAGTCTGCGTTTAGTTTATGTTATCGTCCGGAAGCTGGATGTACCATTGAAGGAAAGACGATATCGTTTGATGCACTGAGTCGACGCCATGTTGATGTTTGCTCTTTGATTGCATTCCGTGTTGATCCTGTTATGGGTATACAGTGTACACCAAGTGTCTGAGTATGTTGGAAGATGTCCCAGTGCACGGTAGCCGGAGCGACGTCAGGAGTAAGCCGCCGACGCACCAGAGAAACCTTAGTTTGGACTTCAGGTATGTTTCACTTTGTTGACAAACTTTCAAATTGTACACTACATAGTACATACTTACCTACTGTTCTATATTTATGCCTCAGTGTTATCCACCGAATGTTATGTCCCTTTCTATTATTAATACGGATTGTATGTGATTCGGATTTCCACTAAAGATCTCAGAATCGAATCCTAGTCATGTAAATCTAATTTTACAAAAGTGTGTGCATTAATATCATAAATAAATTAAGACTAGGTTTAATTATGAAGGCAAATGTACTTGCTTGTGAGTTTTCCATCTCTTTAAAAGAGTACAAAGTTGATGTGACTCACTAGGTGGTGTATCATCACCACATTATTTTTTTGCTACAGGTATTTAATGTACTAATGGAATTTTGTATTTACTTACTCTCTTACATGCAAGGTTTACACCACCTTAAAACTTATAATCTTAGTTCTTGAAAGCTTCAGATAAACTAAATTGTGACTTCTCATCAATTTGAAGGATGATATGATTTTGGAATTATATAAATCAAAGAGGCAGTGAGTCTTACTATCAAGTGGACCAAATGTTTTATTGCTCTTTCAATTTAAAAAAAATTCAAAATCCTACTAAAATGGTGTGTTATGGTCCAAATCCATTATCACTTTCTAGATGTGACCTATTATCTATTTTGGACATAAGTAGCTTGTATATAATAAAAATGTAATTTGTACCGAGAAAAAGTTCATTCTAACTATTAGTTGCTCATTATACTTATATCTCATAGAGTAAAGTATTATATGAATGTATTTGCAATAAGTTTTCTTAGAGATATGATATTTAATTAATATATAATAATAATAATAAAGCAATTTATTGCCACATACAACACTTGAAATCACATTAAATTACATATTATATAATGCCTTGCAAGAGCAATAGGATGTGGCTCAGCTTGAGCACAGGACAATGGCCCTATGCAGTGCTGTTTTTCAGCCACGTCCTATCCCTGTGCTGATGGATGGGCGAAAAGGAGGCTATATATTAATATATATGAATTATGTGCTGTATTGTCTCAAAGAAAAATATGCAAAATTTGAATGCTTGAGTTGTAATGTAGGCCAAGTATACATAGTCATATAAATTGAATAATGGCGAGTACCCAATTTGAGCTCACAACATGACATCAGGACCAATCTTTTGTATTGAAACAAATCACTGAATATCTAGGACATACTAGTCTCTAATGCACCACATTCCAAATTGACTGTGGAACTTTGCACAGGTGAAAGCTATGAAATGGATTACTTGATGATGGCCACTTGAAAAGCCTCTCAAGCACTATAATTATTCATTTGTTGAGTTGTTTGTTTACATTCTCTTTAGTTCATTATATTGATTACTTTGTGATTTTATTGCAGATGTAATGATTGCAATGTTTTGCTTTTGTTTGCTCGGAATAGTGTTTTGAAAATTATTAATTTACTCAAGTTTCTCCAATACTATACCTATTTACATTGTTTTGGTAAGCAATAGAATAATTGACCATTTATTACCATTATTTTGCATCCAATGCATGAACATACTGTGAGGAATTTTTTTAATAAAATAATACAAGTTATCAAAATTGCATCAAAACACTATCTATTATAACTATGTACAGATTATTTATACACAATCTACACATTCATGGTTATTGATTACATCAATTAAATTGTTATGTGTTATGATCAGGAAATGTGGTGTATTTTCAAGTATTCATAAAGTTATATAAGACTGACCACAAGGGACCGACTGACCACAAGTTTCTTAGAGCTATAAAATATTATTTTTATGTACTTGAATAGTTTGTTCTCTATAGCATTTTATTATAGAGTAAATTCCCTACTACATATTTGCAAACACACTTCCAGTTATGATACAGTTATCTAAATGTAATCAGTGCAGTCGGAAAACAGATGCTGATTGTTTAATGTTTATTTCAATTTGTGGTAAAATTATGTATAACTTCAGAAATGGTAAAAGCTGGTAGATGTAGTTTGAATTTAGAGGTACGATCTTGATTCCTATTTTTGAATGAGTGTCAATAACTTTTTCTATTCCTGTTATAAATGTGTTTTGAGGAACATTTGTTCAAAAGTTTCCAATGCATGTGTAGGGAACATCCTCCCTATTTTGAGTTAATTATGGACCATTTGCCATAGTAACTACTTACCATCAGATGGCCTGAATAGTTGTTTTATTTCCTAATCCTTTGCTTAGAAAATAAAAAACGGGACACGTAGTTGTGAGCTCCAAATTTTTTTATGAGCCATAAACTGAAACTGAAATGAAAAACTGACTGAAAGAGGCGTGTGTTGTTTTATGATCTAACAGTTTATTGCTTCCAGGCCTTCACTAAATGTTGTTAATGTAGTACACTCAATCTGCCCTTGACCAAAAAAAAATTTAGTGCAGTAAGTGCTCTTGTACTCAAATTTGATACAAAAGTACCTGCTCATGCAGGTATAGAAACATTTTCTTTTGAGTCAGTAACAAGTGTTTGTTACCAAATTGAATTGAGTATATTTAGGTACTTGATTAGTACATATTGAGCACATGTCAAATTATAAGAATTTAGCATATTAAGAATCCTGAGGCACATGTAATAATAGTTCTTAAAAGTAGTATCTGGGTATGACCTCTGGTATGATTTCAAAACCTATTCAAGGTTGAGTACAGATGTCTTTGGCGATAGTGACCATATATGCCATCAGGTGAACTATATTTTTTGCTAATTGGTTAACTAAACCTAACCCAGAAAATCTATGGTCCATGTTCCAAGTAGTAACCAGTAATAGCCAACCTCAGTGGATTAGATCTAATTATCATTGTCATACTAAAATCAAGCCAAGGTTAATTACCCACAATATTGATAACATGTTAATGTATGAGTCACATTTTTTTAGTATTGTTATAAAAAAATCTAAATCCAAAGTCTAATAAATTGTTGTTTTACGCAGTGAGCTAATAGGGTTGTCATCATCAACATTACCGGTCATTTTTTTTAACATGAACATTGTTTTGTATGCGCCAATCGCTGGTACTACTAGTCATATTAGGGAATGATTTTTTAATTTCATATACCCTAAACAAATTAAGAACTCTATGTAACAATGAGAAGTTACAATGCAAATTGTTGATAAAAATATGATAATAAAGAGCGTAGACGCATGAATGCAGGCGGATGATATGGTGCGGAGGAGCGAATTTTAAATGTGATGATAGGCAGGGCACTGCAACTTTTCATGCATTCACTCACTGTATACCATAACTGCAACACAAATGTAAAATGCGTATTTTAAAGTTACTTCTTAGAAATAGAAGTAAGGAAATCTTGCGAAGCGGTAGTAATGTATTCCTCAAATCGTTATCGAGAGTAATCACTCCGTTCATCGATTTTTTTTTTGCATATAATTGATTTAAATAATTTTTGCAATAAATAAATAAGTCCATTGACATCATTTTATATTTTTTTGTCAATTTAACTAATTTATTTTTGCCTACTAGCTCTTCGAACCTGGAATTCAATATCAAGTCTGATGCAAGCAAAATGCTATAAGGTAAAAGGATTCATATTACGTATCGAGTTTTTTGTGAAATCGTAATAAAATACGGTAAAGTATTCTGTATCCGTGCAATATACATTGAAGAGAATTTCGACTCATAAAAATCTATTTGTCTATTTGTATATCCAACTTTGAAGCGTAATTTAGTCAAAAACTTAATAACATACCTCATTCAAGGAACTTTGATTTTTTAAGATTTTTTTTTTATAAAAATATTCTATTACGTATTTTAACATTTAAGTGTTTGTGTGTGGGGGAGAGAGGAGGGACATTTTGATAAGTTCAGTAGAAGCATCTTTTTAGAATCTTTTAGTTATTTTTGAGGACTTCTCCAACTCAATATTATATATTTCAGCAATGTTTAAACCGAAGTACCTAGCTACATATTGTACACGTACAAGTTATTCTGTGGGGAATCATGATTACACCGAGCATTCCTTTTGCAAACAACTCAAAAATTAATTCGAAACGAAACAACAATTTCATTAATCCATTCCAGTTTTCGTGTAATAAGTTTGAAATCTTCAATTTTACTGGAATGCGGTTAACTTTATTCGTCGTGTTCTACTCCAGTAAACAGCTTGTGGTTACGAATGCTGTTTCTCAACGTATATACGCTTCTTAAGTTGTTACTAATATTCAAAATATCAATTGAATACTTCATCATTATCATCATCGGCTCACATTAGTCGACTGCTGGATATAGGCCTGTTCCTAAATGCGTCACTGAACCCGATCTTTAGCTCGTCGCATCCACATCATGGCGCCATCTTGCAGGGCGGTGACCCACGCTACGTTTTCCTAAAGGCGGTCTTCACTCCTCCAGCCATCGACTCCAACGTTTGTTCCTGTGGGATACACCGAGCATTTCTACATTCCGAATCTTATTTCTTACGGACACACCGAGAACAGCTCATATATCATAGGTATATATTAATTTTCATATTTATTATATTTAACAGAAATTAAACATACATACCTACTGGCCAAAGTAATGACCGTCTTTTTTGTTTTGTTAGGTAAAAACAACAAATTAAGAATTGGTAAAAAAGGGAAACATGTCTGGTTTTTGCACTTTGTTTAATGTAATTAAAGTAGCAAACGAGCAACATAAGTAAGAGGTTACTGCCTGGTGGACACCTGCAAAAAATCCTTCTAATTATAAGTATAAATGTGAAAATGTGTATGCCAAGTTTTCACGTTGAAGCGGCTGAACCCATTTTAGTGAATTTTAATATAGAAATAGATTAGATCTTGTAGATTGATATAAGTTACTATTCGTAGCAAAAATAAAAGTCGAAGGGTTGAAATGGAAATACAATTTCCTACGGTACATGGATATTTTTTTAAGGTAGGGGTTTTTATATATGACTTTGATATAGCATTAAGTACGCAGTAAGTAAGTACTTAGGAAATGATTTCGAAAATTGCACCTCAAAGGAGTTAAAAATGAGCTTGAAAAATATCTTTCTGCCCATTCAAAAGTCCATATTGGAAACGCTTGTTTTATTTAAATGTGGCTTTCCCGCTGGGGCGAAAACTATTTTTAAATAAAACAAAATCTATTCTAAACTCGATCACAGATGCGTTGCTACCTCAGAGAATAAAATGGTAGGTAGCCTCATGTAACTTTTTTTTTTATAATGAAAGAGTAAAAAACGGACATGCAAGCCACCTGATGTTAAGTGGTCACTGCAGCCCATGGACTACCACGTCCAATCTCAAATAGAACAGAAGTTCTATTTAA
>DWON01008148.1:0-12345 GCA_018251015.1 Phocides pigmalion okeechobee
ATGAGATTGGACGTGGTTGTCCATGGGCTGCAGTGACCACTTAACATCAGTTGGCCTGTATGCCCGTTTCTTACTCTTTTACAATAAAAAAGCTAAATGAAAAAAAAAACAAAATCGCAACACCTATATTTTGTTGATTCCATATTCTACGCAGTAATTTTTCTACATTAAATATAAGAAAAAACTACCAAAACCGGTGTTGATGATAATTTTGCCATCAAGCAGTCGGTGAGTATTTTGTGCGTTACACACCTATTTCAACATTCATTAACCTACAAGCCTATATTAATTCTGGAAATGGCAAAGAAAGTGTCTTTTACGCAAAGGAAGCAGGATTAGCAAGGATATTTTGAGCCGCGATACAAAATAGGTCGTCGCCTGTCGAGTAGATTAAGTTACGCATCCGTCTAGATCTGTCAATTCTCATTTTGTGATTAGAAAAATGCCTAGGAATGAGATAACAACCTACATTTTGTTGTGAAGTTGAAGTAACAAGCGAGCAAGATAGAAAAATTATCCTCTCTGAGGTCACAGTAGCATTATCTCTAAATATTGTAAAGTAAAGTCCTCACTTCCACCTGTCTGTCTGTCTCTTCGCGATAAATATAAAAAGTACTGGATGGATGTTCTCATTGTTTTCATCAATAGGTAGGATGATTCCTGAAGAAGGTTTTGGTGCATAGTAAGTTAGGTTTTTTGTCAATTGGGCGAGAAATGAAATAGTTAAACTCAATATAGTAATTCAATATAATGTAATTCAATCTTCGTTCGAAATTTCTAATTGTTAGTTTTTGCAACTAATGACTGGATCATTAGCCAGTCTTAAAAGTGAAAACTGACATATCGTTATGGTAAATAACCGGTAACCAAAACTTTAAGTGGAAACACAATAATTGTTTCAGTTTTACAAGATAGAACCTAAAGAAAGAATAATTGAAGATATATTATATTAAGAATAGGGATGAACTCCCCGTTCGAACTGTTCTTAGACCGGGGAGTTCCCTACGCCACCTTAATAACCCGTCGTGAAGCACCTGCTTGTCTTTCGATTGGAGAGGTGTGGTAGCCGGCTACACTTTTTATGTGAGGAAAGTAGAAAACAAATATGGAGGCTACTTTTTCTTAAGTAGTCGCTGCAGCCCATGGATATCTCAGGTACCTCCCCGATCAACTTCAAACTCTAGGTAGATGCACATCTTCAAACGAAACACGATAATTTCTTTACAGCGAATTATTTCAAAACGAGACGATCATTGGCGTCTCAGGAGTAGTAACGGTAAATGCGTACAAACTACATATATGTACATAATCGTTGACCTTGAGTACCCGTTACTTAGTAAAAACCGAACAGTACAAGTTCTATCAGATTGAAAATATTGCTGTTTTGAAGATAATAATAATAACGATGATAATACATTTTTAGATGTTTCATTACTTATGCATAATACCAGGTACTTAAGCGTGTATAGATAAGGAAAATCTGAGATTGAACAAATAATAAAAAGCTTTGAAACTCTTATATAAGGAGCTGCTAAGAATTTTTCTTCTTTATGAAATAACGTCTATTCATAGTCTCTCATTACTTTATAATATTCGAGATGGACTGAAATATAATAAGCAGCTGTCTATAAATCTGCTTCTCAGCGATAAGAATAGAACCAAAAAATCCATCTCCAGAGAAATATGAGTTTGGCCCATTCTCAAGCTTAGCTAGGAATTTTTCATATTGGCACGTTATGATTTAGTTTGAACACACGGGTGGAGAGATGATCAGTTCCCACGTTCCACGTTCCTGAAATTATTAACTCTCTACCTACTACTACTACTAGTATTTGAAAGGTGGTAGAACTATAGTTAGACCGGGGAAGTACCACCCCCGCTTTCATAATCCGCCGTAAAGCTTGTAAATATTACTTGTAGTTCGGTTGGAGAGGTGCAGTTGCCGGCTGCACTTTGAAGCGAGGCGAACATTTTAGTCCTCAGCAATAGTAACACATTACGTTAAAACTCAGATAGGATTTCGATCGGGTTTTGTGGTTGTACGTGGATGTCTGTTCTGCGATTACTTAACATCAAGTAGTTTGCATGCTCATTTGCTACTATACTCATATAAAAACAAACAAAACCCTGCGGTTTTATCTGCGTTTACCTATAAAGCCCGTTTCGCGGTTTAGCCCGCATTTACTTATTGAATCCTTTTCCTTGTTTCACTTTGATTATAGCTTGTGCAGAAGAGGAATGTTTAGGAGAAACATTCCTGTGATGTATTGTCTTTATTATTTATAAATTTAACTTCATGAAGACACGAATTGGTATAAACTATATTACTGAAAAGTTTCGTCAGAATCCGTTCAATAGTTTTGGTTGAAACAAGGAGAAATTTCCGTTCGCGCGTATAATATTAATAGAATAATTGATAAACAAATTCTAATATTCACTTCGAATAACATACATACTTTATAGTTTATAGTTTTTTATTATAAATATGTAGTTTAAATGTTAGATTTTGAGTAATATTAATGTTATTATAACACTTCCGTTATATTTTTTTCTCTTATCTCCCTTATTAACTATACGTACTTATATGTATTGTTTTGTCCAGCACTTTTGCTTAGATTATTTTTCTGCAACTTATCACATAATTTAACTCTTTTTTAATATTTAAATTTGTTTAATAATCTTTCTCTCACTACTATTTTTAATTTAATAACATTTACACACTACAAATTGGTTAAAAAATCTTATGATATTATAGTACAAAATATCCGTATTAACGATAACAATAAAGTGACGATGAGTAAAAAAGAGTTATTAGGAAAACATTATAATATTAAACGACACAATAAAACATTAAAAATCATGCTTAGAAAGTTGCGGCAGTCTCATACAAAATTCCCAATCGTATGTTTCCCTTTCGCAGGGTACATTAACGCTAAGAACGGCTGTTAGGGACTCTCGACCTCGCAAAGGCCCTTACGAGGCAAGGGAGTATTGAGAAACTGAGAAACTCGAGTACATTTCACAAACGCTTTGTAACATATTACTTCTTTTAGTCGACGTCGTGGAGAAATCTCTATGTGAAGATACTGCAATCTCACTTCATATACTAAGGAAGAAGTAAATTGGCTTTCATGACGTAACATTAAGGTGAGCTAATTTTATAATGGTAGATGATTGGGCCAGGAAGGTACTACCGCTACCCTCATAATCCGCCGTAAAGTAATGTGTTTTGCTTGAAGAGGTGCAGTGGGCAATGGTCGATTACACTTTTAAAAAAGATGATCTTTGTTTTAAAGAGTACAACTACGTACAATATAGGTGTATACAAGCACCAAACGCGTTGCGCCGCGCAATACACAGCAGTATTGTACTGCGCAGGGAAAGTGTTAATCGGACACTTTTGTACAAAAGATTCCTTTTTAACCCTTGAAGGGCTGTTAAATAAACCCCAGCTATCCCTCACAGCCTTACAATACTGAAACACGAGTTTCCTCTCAGCACCAATCACATCGTTTTGCCTTTAAACAGGTCTAAGGGATAAAAGGTTGAGATTTTTGATACAATACAAATACAAATGAAAACAAATAGCCTTAAAATATTATTTCATATCAGCTATATCACTTAAAAGTAGTTATTTTCTTGGAACTATTAAATATTGTCTTTGTAGCGTAGGAAATGTGAAATATATACGTGGGGAACTGAAACTTTCAGTAAATATTGGACAAGAACTATAGTCAAACCGGGGTGGTACCAACCCAACCATCGTTTATTTCAGGATACATGTTTTGCTGGCTACGCTTAGAAGCGAGGCTACTATCTCAATCCTCAATATTTGCAACGCATCTACGTACGATCTTCAAATTTATCCACGTTTTCGTACTATCCCGAACCTGATTCCGATTGCTAACGAAGGAAAGCAATCGTCCTAGTCTCATGCCCTATGGATGGTTTGAAAACATGGGATATGGGAGAGAAAGCATGTCCACAAATTGGAGCAGCATAGTGGAGTGCGTTCAAAGGCTACTTGTAGCCGTCCGCTAAACAATGAGATCAGTGCGTGGGCCGCGTCAGCCTTTTCCGTTACATCTTTATATTTTAATGAACATAGCGGTGTTTCGTGGAATGATCGATGTAGAACCACGTGACCTTTTCGGGAAGTCTTTGGACCCCTTGCGAAGAAGGATAAAGAGGGAACCCTCGAGGCCCGAATAATTCTTGCCAATCTCCTCCCCCGCGAGAGCCGTTACAAACCGCCGGGAATGAGTAGCATATAGGTGTAGGGCGTCCCGATTTTCGTTCTTTACAAGAAGAATATTGATGTTGGAAAAATATGACTTAACACCAAGTCAGAATAAAACCGCATATGCATGCAAGTTAGATGCGGATCTCGGTCATGCGATATTTGTAGGTCAAATAGAACAGGCCACCGCGGGAATTTTACCGTGTAATACGAGTAATACTCGTTCGATTTTAGCTTGTGATTGGAATTAATATCACGGACGTCATTTTACTATTTAACGGGTACTCACGATTAACGAGTTTTAATTGCCCATATTTCGAACCGGTTGCGTGGTTCGTAGTCACGAAAAAGCGATAGCGGGAAACGGTTGATAGGCTGGTAGATCAATCGATCTTCTTTACGTCTAGTTCGTTTTTCTTTTTTGCGTTTTATATCACAACACACAACACTAACCGTGTCTTTACGCGCTTAACGTTGCACTATTTGTGAATTACCACAATATTTAAAATCATGAGTACTCGTTACATAAGAAAGTGTATAAATACCGCGATGGTAATATCTTAAAATTGTAACACAAGTCACTATTATTTTAAAGGTGCGATATGAGATGAACATCTCAGTTTTCAGGAGTAGCAACTTATTTGATTTCGAGTTTAGATGGGACTCCTATTCCATATGGAACTGATTACAGATATACATATATAAGTGGCAGTGGCTACTATGCATCGGGTGGTTTGCATACTTGTTTGCTATTAAAGGTGGTAGAGCCATTAGAGCTTGGCCGGGGCGGCACCACCCTCATAACTCGCCGTAAAGTAACATGTTCTTCAGGTATTGTGTTTCGGTTGGGGATGTATGGTTGCCGAATACACATTATTGGAGGCGACCATCTTAGTCCTCAAGAGTAGGAACGCATTCGCGTCTATCCTTAAATAGAACTTCTGTTCTATTTGAGATTAGACGTGGTTGTTCATAGGCTGCAGTGACCACTTAACATCAGGTGGTCTGCATGCCCGTTTCTTACTCTTTCATTATAAAAAAAACTCCTCTCAAATAAAAGAAAGTTAAAAATATATATAAGTTATTTCTATCGCATTCGGGTTTTCAGTGTTTATATGAATTATGTTTCAGGGTGTCGCAAACTAAAGCCGCGGTGGAGGCTGGAAAGAAGCCAAGCGGCTCAAAAAGTTCCACTCAACAGTGATAAAGTGTTTTTCCGCTTGGATCTGAAACCATTGGCCCATGGGGTCAGAGTTACAACAAAAACAAAAATTAGTTCCACGTTACATTGAAACTGCAGGTGACAAAGAAGCCGGTTCATTTCTCGTGCAATTGCAATCGCTATTCAGCGCGAGAATTCGACCAGCGTTCTTACAACCTTGTTGAATTGTCACAGACTTCCTTTACAGTTTTTAGATTAGACTTTTATTATACACTAGCCGTGCCGACGACTTCGTCGGTGATGATTGAATTAAATTGACATAAATTCTTTATTTTTTAACCGATTTCAATAAAAACACTGAATGTTAAGCAAAGCCCATCATAATGTAATCCTGAAAACTGCATTCAAATCGGATAAGCTGTTTCAAAGATCAACGCGCACAAACATACAGACATACAGATAAACAGACAAAATGAAAAAACTTTGTTTTGGGGTCTCTTGCGTGTATAAAAGCATCCTATTTTGACAGCGATCAGTTGCAGTTTCATTATAATTAGTTTTAAGTTCCAAGTTACATTTATAATTGAAAATTTAAATGAAATATTATGCTTATTCTTCTTTTACTGCATTAAAAATATACACGTGCCTCTATTCATATTGTAAGCCTTTATTCATACCCGTAATCACCTAAAATCCCTCTTCATCCCGTCTTTTATGGAAGAGTAAACCTCGACCCTTTAAATCCCACACCAAGACATTGTAATGTATGTATGTATGTCAAGGGGTACAACTGAATGATGATTTAGTATATGTAAGAATTGTACAATAGCAAATAACATGTTAAAAGTGTAGATAGTTGGTAGAACTGTAGTTAGACCGGGGAAGTACCACCTGCGTAAAGCGTTACCTGAGTTTCGGTTGGAGAAGTGTAGTTGCCGGCTACACTTTGAAGGAAGGCAACCACCTTAGTCTTCAAGAGTAGCAACGAATCACCGTATCTATGTTCAAGTTCAGATAGGATTTCGGTCGTGTTTGTGGTTGTACGTAGATGTCGTGGATGTTTTTTTTTTTATTATAAAAGAGTAAAAAACGGACATGCAGGCCACCTGCATGGTTACTGCAGCCCATGGACAACCACGTCCAATCTCAAATAGAACAGAAGTTCTATAAGGATGGATGCGGATGCGTTCCTATTCTTGAGGACTAAGATGATCGCCTCCAATAAATTGTATCCGGCAACCACACCTCTCCAACCGAAACACAATAGATGAGGAACATGTTGCTTTACGGCGGGTTATGAGGGTGGCGGTGTTGCCGCCCCGGGTGAGCTCTAACGGCTCTACCACCTTTAAAATGTATGCTGCTACATAACATCAGGTAGTTTGCATGCTCGTTTGTTACTCTTCACACAAAAAGGCGAATATGCAGACTAATGTTAATATCTGTGGAGTTCTTTAATCAAATCCAAGTCAATCACAGTGAGTAAGTAGTCCCGAGGATTGATAAAAGTCACGTTATCTTGAATATTAATATATTCTGTTTATTTAAAGAAATAATCAAAAACAAATCTAATTTTAAGTGATAGACGAGAATTTTTACACTTATTAAATTTTTGGTATTAGCATGTAATGAAAATTCTATTGAGTCACAGACAGAAAGATTTATAATATTTCGACCTTTACGAGGTACAAAATAAGAAATAAATACCTAATTATTTTCAAAGTGATCGGGTCTCGGTCCAACATTATTAAGAAAATTGAGTCCAAGATCCAAAGAAAATTTTTGAGAAAAATCCCTAAAAATTCAAAGATGTCGTAAAGATAAATTTACATAAATGCTAGTAGCGTATTTCTTGTAATTTCAACTGAATTTCACAAAGCACTTATTTAGTTCCTCGCTCAAAGCAAAATTGAATAAGTAATAATAAGGGATAAAAACTCTTGTACAAAAGGAAGTAATACGCGTCTTTGACTTCCAACGCCGATTCTTCTAAAGGGTTCTTCTCGCAAAGGGTTCTATCCTTTGTTTGTATAGAGAAGTATGCATGGATCGTAAAGATCCCGGTACAACGGTATCATAAAACCTCATATGGGTTCTTCAGTGGGTTACAGTTTTGATGAGAAAATGTACATTATATTGTTGCACGTGTTTTCAAAAATTTTATCAGTATAATATTGCTTTCAATAAAATTTATATGATAGACGCTGCTGGTGACAAAGTAACTAGTTCGTATCTCGCGCAGAGAATTGCAATCTCTATCTGGCAACGTTTCTAGGATAAATTCCCAGAAAGCTACTAAAAGATTGATTTTCTTGTTTGAAGACGTCAAGTATATTTATTAGTAGGTGATAGAAGTGTTGTGATGGTGATAGGACGCAAAGTGAGAGAACTTGAAGCAAGTCAAATCTAATCAAAAACTATAAAATCTAAAGCAAGACAAATCTAATAAGGAAATATGCAATAGCTGTGTTCCTGCATCATGTCGCATTGTACCGCAGTTAGAGTAGGTTAGGTTAGACGGTGGACCTAAGAAACCGATTCCCGGGTCCCGGATGACGAGATTCCCGCCACTCCACGAGCTTACTCCCTTACGAGGTAACGCGTCCGCGCCATCTGATCCTTGTAGTATTATATTATAATAGTTATCCACGAAATAATTTTAATAATTGGTACCTTCACACACAAACACAGCAACGCTAAGGCATAGGCACGCAGAGGCACAGGCACTAACACGTATGGTCACATAGACGCACAGGCACATGTTTAGGCATAGTTCTACACGATACATTCAGTCCATAACAAGCTCAACTTTCAAGGGGTTTTATAAACAATATTAATTTCTGGAACCAGAGCTAGCCGTATTTATAGTTATGCAGCAATAATATTTTCAATGCAGTGGAATAAAAACACAAATTCCCCTTACACAAGTACTATAAATACTATTCCTATTTGCTATATTGTAATAAAAACCTTAATGGTATTTGTTACGTAGATATGTATAGAGAACGCTATGTGCCAAGCATTTCGTGAGTAACTCAAAGATAATATTATAATTTCGTTGGATACACAAACGTTTTGCAAGCCGACCCAAATATTACGGTGAGGAATGCCTTATAATGTTCGCTACGTTTCCTTACATCTGCGTCACTTGAGTCAGATATATAGCCTTAAATATTTATCTACTTTAGTACTTTTTTGTTTTGGATGTGGAAATCATCAAATGATCCCTTCGCCCAGGGCCCGGACGAAAGAGTATGTGAGACTTTTACTGACTAAAACTACACCCTGTTCCTGTTCAGGCCTTAAAATTTCCGGGACCACGGGATCCCAATTGGATAAATAACGCGACCTCGGCAGGCGTTGGCCCGCCATTACACCCAGGCGGGCCCCAGCGACGCTGTTTTCTCTATAGGTGGAACGCGTGGACCACTACGCGTTGCCATCTCAGGCCTGCCACGAATCTACTTTAGTACCTGATTTGAAAGACACAGATAGTAGAAATACAGTTCGACCTAGGCGGTACTGCTGCCTTCATAATCCGTCGTAAATTATTTGTTTCAGTTGAAGAAGTGCAGTTACCGGTTACACTTAAAAGAGAGGTAACTATTTCAATCCCCAGGACGAGCAAGGCACCTGACATCAATTTACCGAGGAACTCTTGTTCTTTATAAGCGACAGTGATCAACTACCATTAGGTGGACTCATGCTTGTTTGCTACTTCTATTTTATAAAAAATAGCTATTAATTCTTCTTTCAAACAAAATAACTTTTTATTTTTATATTCTAAAAGAGTAGCAAACGAGCATGCAAACCATCTGATGTTATGTATTCGCAGCTCATAGACTTATCCACGTACAACCACAATAACGACCGGAATCCAATCTGAGCTCGAACTTACGAGTAGATACGTTGCGACTCCTGAAGATTAAGATGGTCGCTTCAAAGTGTAACCGGTAACCGCACCTCTCCAACAGAAACACAAGTAATGCTCTACGGCGAATTATAAAGAAAATCACCAACTACACATAATCTGTTACGTTTACATAAACAAGACACACACACTCAGTGTTATCGTCACGCACACACACGCGCAAACTCAGATATATCTTATCTTGTGAACAAACTTTTAACAACGAAAGATGTTTTTGCGCCTGATATTAAAAGTATCTTTTCACAAAACATTTAAGGGAACATAAAATTATCCATAAAATATAGCAGATGCGTTAGAATTGTCGTAATCAACCTTAACTTTTCCGTGAAACGGGAAAAAATGTTTCCCTTCTTCGAAATAACATCAAGGGTAATTATTTTCGAGAATTTAGTTATTTCTTTGATCTCACCTTAGCGTCGATGTTAATTTTTAATTTCGGCATGCCCTCAAATATTCATAAAAATACCGGTGTTAATGTGACTTTGTCAGTTCTTTTTATAAAGAAGGCCTTCGGGAACTAAAATAACTTTACAATTCAGATTTTATTTCAATAAAATTCCCATAATTTTGAATCTCATAATATAGCGTCTTGAATATGACTTTAACTTATTTAAATGTTAATGATTCCATTTACAATAGTGCTAACCAAAATAATCTAACGACGTATATCTTATTAAGACCAATTTATCTGTTTAGTAACTACAAGAAGATAAACATACCAGTAAACACACTATATAGTCATAAAATATTCAAACATACTCACAAACACGCACAGAAATATGCAGACACATAACGCGGACGCGAAGACGCTCAAGCACTAAGACGTATAGGCACACAGACATACACAAGCTTCCTCTCTTCTCTTACACTCATATAAAACAAAGACTGAAAAACAGACACAGGCAATAAACAAACACACAAATATAGACACACAGACGCACAGGCACAAACACACAAACACACATCCACTTCGTCGTTCGTCGAGCTCGTCTTAGTCGGAAAAAACAAAACTTTCTCCGCTGAGGCTGCCTGCATGATCATTTATCTAGTGTCAACTGTGTCGACTGGAATTCAATCGGGATCCATCCAATAGTTCCTACGTGACTCACGTATGGACAGCAAATAAATTATATGCCTAAAATCTAAGCAATTTACGAAATCTTTCTTTCCTGAGAATACGTATTCGCGTCGCGTATTGGCATTTTTTGGTCGGTTCAAGTTACTGAACGTGCTGGCGATATTAAACGATCACTAATATTATAGATGTCCATTTGCAAAAGCAAATGAGCGTGTCGGCTACCTAAAATTAAATGTCTTTACAACTCTTCAAGAAGAGAGTGAATAGGCTTCTACTAAGTTAGTACGCTCAACAACAAGGACTTCATCACCACTTACCATCAGGCGGGATCGTCGTCAAGTACTAACTTATACAGGGTAAAAAAAAAACTCAAGACCTCATAATACAACCTCAAACAAGATTAAAGGCCTATCTGAGGACGTTCGTTACTGCTCCTGAGGACTAAGATGGTCCTTTCGCTAGCAAATGTATCTTGCAGCCACGACTCCAAACTATATAATTACTTCTTTACTATGTACCGGGTACTCACGATTGACGATTTTTTATTTTTTATTTTTGATTTTGATTGCCGATATTTGGCACCACTTGCATGGCTCGTGATCACGGCGAAATAATGAAAATCTTCAATCTAATTATTATAAAGTATAACCTAAACAATCTCAAAGGAGTCTTGCTCATGCGGCATGGTACCACAACACTAGCCGCATTCCTGCGTTGAATAGCGATCGCAATTCTCTAAAAACTAAACTAATGTCTTTTTAGTCTCTTAGCGGTGGATTTTCTATTTAATACTTATGCTATACAAAGAACCTATCTTCAAAATTTTACGTTTCTTGGTTCAGTGGTATCAGCTGTGTGCTAATTTCACCTTACTCTTTAGTATATGTAGATTAGTATTTCTTTCATCTGTATTTTTCTTAACAGATGACCTTGAAATGACCTTCCAACTTCCTAATTAGTATTTGTAGATTAACTTTGACCTTCACCTGTATTTTTATGAATAGATGATTTATAAATGACCTTCAAACACTTAATTAATATCTACAAAAGCCAACAAAACAATAATTGCTTATTGAAATCAAACAAATTATAGTTTTGAAATTGAATAGAAAGTTCAATTTACTGTTGAAGACTGTTTTCACACGAAAATAATTGTTAGAAGCCCTGAAAGGACGTAAATAAATTATAATAATTAAATGGTGGCTAACAACAACAAGTCTCACGTTTAATCGATGCTGGCCAGAAGAGAACTGGTTCAAATCTTACGAAGAATTACGATCGCTATTCAATGCGGGAACGGTGCCAGCGGTCTTGGCACCATATTGAATGCGTATGTCACTTGTATTTTGTTTAGGTTAGGCTTTTATTATAATAAGTTTTAAATTCTTCAGTATTCATTTTGAAAAGTGGTAGAACAGTTCGAATGGGGGTGGGAGTACCACTGCCGCTCTCATAATCCGACGTAAAGCAGTTCTCGTGTTTTGGTTAGATATTATTTTTTAATTTATAAAAGTCTAAAACGGCATTCGGGCTAATAGATGTTAAATGGTCTCAGCAGCCTATGAATATATACGTCTATCCTCAAACAAGTCTTCTTGCAGATACTACTCCTAAGGACTAAGATGGTCGCCTCGCGTCATGTAACCTGCTTATGTCGCCCTCATAATCCATCGTAAAACATTACGTGTGTTTCGGTTGGAGAAATGCGGTTGTCGGCTAAACAATGAAGCGAGTCGATCGTCTTAGTCCTCAGGTGTAGCAACGCATCTAGGTTTTTTTTTTATCGTGGAAGAGTAAGAAACGGGCATGCAGGCCACCTGATATTAAGTGGTCACTGCAGCCCATGTACAACCACTACCAATCTTAAATAGAACAGAAGTTCTATTTAAGGATGGATGCGGATGCGTTCCTACTCTTGAGGACTAAGATGGTCG
>DWON01008149.1:0-12343 GCA_018251015.1 Phocides pigmalion okeechobee
AATTGCAAAGTATATTAGATCGGGTCAGCGTTGCAAGAGGCGACACCAAACTGGAGCTCTATTCTCTAGACTAAAGATGCGCCGATAATTCATTGAATGCTGTATTTTTAGCATCTGTGTATCATCTACGAATACACAGACGCAATGTTCGACCCTCGTCTTGTAGCGCCGACGTAAAGATTTGAATTTGAAGCACTTTTGTTAGCCCGTTACCTATATACTTTTGCACGTACGTTATACACGATGTGTCAAGTAACACAGTGTTGTACAGCGCAGGGAAAGTGTTGTAGAGTCAATCGTTCTCACAATTCAAAAGCCTTCAAAATCAGGACGTCCCAACTATAGCGGTTAGGACGGTAAGTCTAGTGCAAATTTAAGTGCACTATTCGGGGATTTTAACAAAACCATACAAAAACTAGTGATAATCGTAACAATTTACGCTAATACAAGCTCTACCCGCGACTTTGCTCGCATGAATTTTGTATGGAAGGGAATATTTAAAAATGGGGGAAATTAAGTTGAATACGATTTAAAACACCGTCATCATGGGATTTATACATTGTAATTTATACCGGGTACTCGCAATTAACGGTTTTTAATAGCCGATATTTCGAACCAGTTGCATGGGTCGTAGTCACGGCTAAATTAAATTAAGTTGAACTTTAAAATATAAAATAATATAAATTTGTTTTTTTTTTATGATTAACCAAAAACATTTTAATGTTATTACGCAATTTATTTATCTATGTATTATTAACATAAGGGAATTTATAAAAAAAAATGTTATTTTTTGCTAAAAACATTAAAAACAACAGAAAGTCTTTTCCTACTTTTAACACGTCATACATAGTTTAATTATTTTTTAACATAATCTAATTATTTTTTATTTTTACCAAACGTTTAACTATTTATTATTATTATTATATATTATTTATATTTATTTTTATTATGAAAGAGTAAGAAACGGGCCACCTGATGTTAAGTGGTCACTGCAGCCCATGGACAAGCACGTCCAATCTTAAATAAAATAGAAGTTCTATTTAAGGATGGACGCGGATGCGTTCCTATTCTTGAAGACTAAGATGGTCGCCTCCAATAACGTGTATCCGGCAAGCACACCTCCCCAACCGAAACACAATACACGAAGAACATGTTGCTTTACGGTGGGTTATGAGGGTGGCGGTGGTACCGCCCCGGGCGAGCTCTATCGGCTCTACCACTTTTAGATACTTGTCTGTATCACAAAAATACACGCAAACATAATTTATGCCGTATTGAGTGATATCCTCGAGATGATCCCAAGTTATTGGCATCGCTCACCCATTTGCATATTCTGCTACATATTGCTACTATATATTGCTACTCTTCTCAAATAAGAAAAAACTGGGTTGAGTGATGACTAAAATGCAACAGCATTCCATTACCAAAGGTAATGCCTAACTTAATGAAATTCGTCCTTAATCTTCAGGTGTGTCATCCATAATAAATTAATGGTAACTTATACACTGATGTTGAATATGCGTTGCTGAATTAATTAAATCTAGTAGCATCATTGTGGTTTGCAAATTAAATTTACACTGCTACGCTACTTTGTTATTAAAACCACAACCTTTTAATTTTAAATCAGTGGTTTTCTGGGAATAATTCATTATTGGATGTAAAATTAATATACCTATGACATTTACGAATGAATGACATAGATGTTTTTAATTGAATTGAAATGGAATCGAGTATATTTTATTAAATTCTTGCCACCATGGCATTTGAGTTGGATACATATGTAATTATTTGTACCTCATAACTTGAAGGTGTGAGAACTATAGTTCGACCGGGGAGGTACCACTGCCGCCCTCATAATCCACCGTAAAGCATTACTTGTGTTTACGTTGCAGAAGTGCGGTTGCCGACTACACTTTGAATCGAGGCGGCCATCTTAGTCCTTAGGATTAGTAACGTATCTACGTTCGAGCTCGGATAGGATTTCGGTCGTGTTTGTATGTGGATGTCTATGGGCTGCGACTACTTAACATCAGGTAGTTTGCATGCTCGTTTGCTACTCTTCTCGCATACAAAAATACTTCATAACTCCATACAAACGTACATATGTCGGTTATACACGTTAGTAACAATTCCATAGGTGGCAGTGATAATTTATTATCCTTACATTATATGTATATAAAAATAGCATTGCCACTCCTGAGGATTGCAACTTTGGTCTCATATGATATAAGTGAGACATCCTTACTAGGATAATTTCTTTTCTCAAATAAGGTACTCCTTATTTGAGAAAAGAAATTAATATTGAATGATATTTAAGCTTATTGCTTAAGTAAGCAATGGTTACGATTGCTATTCAACGCGGGAATGCAGCTAGCGTTCTTGGAACCATGCCGCTCCCTTTCATCCCTTTAGATTGATTAGGGTTTAATTATAATTATATAATTAATTTTTCAGATTATTATTATTATAAATAAGTATTTTTGTTCTAATAAATAGTACAGAGAAAAGCTTTAAAATATTATTTAAATGTATAACATCTTAAGCTTAAAGCTTTAAGCGGAAGAGTATAAATAAGAAAAAATATATTGCACTGTAAAAAGCGTGGGGTGCACGGTGTCAATAGATCACTGAAAAAGCATCCCACGCTTTTTTACATCGCAATATATTTTTTCTTATTTGTACTCTTTTAGATATGTTTCTTTTTATATTATTGCACTGTCAGCCGTCCTTGATACGTGTGAAAAGTTCCAAATCAATCAGAGATCTGGAAATTGGTGAAAATTATGCTCAAAGAATCCCTTACATACATACATATAACCCAAGGTAATAAAAACTAAATGTATGGTAAATACTGGACGTAAGTCTGCATATGAAGTTCGGTTGAGCAGGTGTAATTATGTAAATATGCCACTCTGAATGGCAGGTGATATTTTATCGAACGTTCGATTCAACGATGCTCCCATTTTTATATTGATTGAAATATATGTTATCCTAACTTTATTTTTAACTACTTTCATTATCCGGTTCAAAGCAATTGTTGTGTTTCGGTTGTTGAGACGCGGTTGTCAGCTACACTTCAGCGAGGCGACCTTTTCTGTCCTCACGAGAAGCAATGCATGCTCGACGTCAGACAGGATCTTAGTCTTGTTTGAGGTTGGACGTGGATTTCCAGAGACCATTTAACCTCAGGTGGTTTTCATGCTCATTTGTTACTCTTCTCACATAAAAATAAATAAATTCTGCAAAATTTTGTTAAATAATACGTAATAATACAAAACGGAAGAGCTTTTATTTGAAAGCTTAATGCTACGGATACAATGAGAAACGTAATCCTCTAACCCTCTAACGCTGCAGCATTAGTGGCAAGGTAAGCCTCCTACAAAGACTTAAGTACTCTTTGATAAAGAATTGAGAGATTAAAATACAAAAATTGAAAAGGAAATTTGAAGTAGCAAGTAAAATATACAAATATAACTTATTTAATGGCAAGATGATTTTTTTTATTATACATATTTATTATTTATTACTAGCGACCCGGCCCAGGTTTGCTAGAATAATAGAGTTTATATTTACTTACATTATTTTTCTATTATACATGCGCATACATTAGAAACATCTGTTTCCTACGACGACTGAATTACTGTATTAACTATTTAATTTCTCGCCCAATTTATAAAGAATAACCCAACTTATTATCCAACAAAACCTTCCTCAGGAATCACTTTACCTGTTGTTGAAAACTGTGAAAAATCCGTCCAGAACTTTTGAGTTTATCGCGAACAGACAGACAGACGCGACGGGGGACTTTGTTTTATACTATTTAGAGACAGGTAATATTCGTGCGTCACAATGCATCATAATGCCACTCAATTAAAATCTAAATCGAAATCTAAATCAAAATATTTTTTATTTAAACTAGATTAATAGTATTAGAGTAGTTTTTCAAACGAGCAGTACATTTCATCGACACCGCCGGTGACAAACGGGCTAGTTCAAATCTAACGCAGATATTTGCGATCGCTTGCAACGTGGGAATGCGGTTAGCGTTCTTGGCACCATGCCGCATGGGCATTGATTCCCTTTAGATTGCTTAGGTTAGGCTTTCATTACAAATGTTTTCATTATTGTAATTTACTCACTCATCGACTTATCTATTTTCTTACACATGTATCTGTGTGTGTATGTGTGCATGTGTGTATGTAAATCTTACACGTTTACGAATTCAAATATTTGATACCTGGAATTATAGTTTCAATTACTCATATCAGAATAATCAGATCAATCCAATTGAATATGTGCCCAAAACATAAATCCATTTCGAACTTTTACACTGAAATAGAACGTTTATTTTGGTCCATTTTGCTTTCAGTCTGAAAACTCGTATTGAATGGAACGGTACAATGAATGGAACGGTATTATTGAATGGAACGTATGAGCAAACAATACCGCCCACGCGTCTAAATGGATTCCGACTGCTGTAACGTTAATTCCGACTACTGTTTCTGGTAATTTTGCATTTTGAATGGCATTACAGAGGCTTTTATTGAATTATCATGTAGTTTAGCCGCGTGACGTCATGATAAATGTATTTCTGTACTGCATCGTAGCGATATTATCTATATCTATAAATAAAATTGAAGTGTCTGTTTGTAATTTCAAAACAATAGGTTTAATGAGCGTAAGTAAATATATACTTTACCTATATAATACAAAAAGTTTTTTTTTGTCTGTCTGCTTATGTTTAACCGAAACCGTGTGTCTCCGAAACGGATGAATCGGTTTCGAAAGGACTTTCACTGGCAGATAGTGGATGTTATGACGAGTAATGTCCTAGTAGCCACTTACTATCGGGTGGAATAACTGTTTGTTTGCTACTCTTTTATATAAAACGAAAATACGTCCGTAGACTTCGGTTAGAAAGGCGAGGTGGCCGGCTACATATAATACGTGACCAACTCACTCCACAGGAATAGCAACGCATTTACGTACGAGATTTTTTTATGTGAGAAGAGTAGCAAACGAGCATGCAAACCACCTGATGTTAAGTAGTCGCAGCACATAGACATCTACGTACAACCACAAACATGACTAAAATCTTATCTTAGCTCGAAGGTACATTGCTAGTCCTGACGACTAAGATGGTCGCTTTGCTTCAAAGTGCACCGGCGACCGCATCTCTCCAACCGAAACACCATGCTTTACCGCGGATTATGAGGACAGCGATGGTGTCTCTCCAAACTATAGTTCTCCCACCTTTGAAACGATCAGATAAAACATCAGTCTTGTTTGAAGTTGCATGTGGATGGGCTGCTGCGATGTTAACATCAGATGGCTTGCACGCTCGTATACTACGCTATAACAACAAACGTACCTCCACATAGCCTTCAGCTGGTCGCAAGTAGGCTCATCAGATTTAGTCTCGCGGTCGCGGACGCGCGGAGTCCGTCCAGAAAGCATCGGTTCCTGGTCTATGCGCTGTGCAGACGCGCACGCGCACACGCAAAGCAAGACGCACCAAGTGCGCCAAGATGTCCACATCCTGGGGAGAAGAAGAGAAGAGTTATATTCTGTACAAAGATCAAAGAACTTTTGCAGTTTTCTTCTTATACTTAATACTAATTTATTTTATAATTTTACATTTTACATGTTTTTAATTATCTTAACTATTTACATTTTCAATGATGAAAATCTTAAAACTAATTATAATAAAAATAATACTAATTATAAAAATATATAATTAAACAATAACACCCGAACTATAATAATTTACAGGGACTTCGTTCCCTTACATCATGGTGTCAAGAACTCTGTTCACATTCCCGCGTTGAATAGCGTTTGCAATTTTCTATGTGAGATATAGACCAGCTTTTTTACCACCAGTTGCCTTGATCAAATGACATCAAAATGCTTGTGATATCAAAAAATAGTTTTAATAGAATAGTTTAATAATCTAATGAACACGTAAAAGTATAAACGGTATATGGAAAGAGTTTTGTTTTATTTTTTCCTGTATGTATGTCTGTCTGTTCCGGGTTATCGTCGAACGGCTGAACCGATTTCGATGGGACATTCAGTCGCGGATAGCTGATATTATGATTAGTAACTGAGGCTACTTTATTCAAGATTTAAAAAATGTTTTTTTGGTTTCGTACTAAAAATTAAATAGTTTAGACGGAACTTTAAAGGACAGCAGATATTAAGGAGTAACTACGCTTTTATTTTAGAAGACATGAACGTAGCCGCGGGCTTAGCTAGTTACATCATTAAATTGCTAGCTAGTAGCAGTTTCATAGGAAACGCTGGTTTATAAACTTTACACTGTCAAACAGTGCTTGTAACATAATTCAATGAACTGCGGACAAAGGCAACCGCAACCGGGATTATCCACACGTTGGAACTTGTCGGAACTTGTCGCAACTTTAGTGAGCATGTTATTAAAGTTAAGACAAGTTTCGACAAGTACAATTGAATGTTAAGTTACATATTTCCTATGGTTTTAATAAGTTTGTGTATTTTTTAACCCGTTAATAGATATCACCAGATAACGCTCATATATTAGATCAGGTTCGCGTTGCAGCGTATTAAAGTAGAGATTATTTAGGCCATCTTAGTCCTCAAGAGTAGGAACGCATCCCGCGTCCATCCTTAAATAGAACTTCTGTTCTATTTGAGATTGGACGTGTTTGTCCATGGGCTGCAGTGACCACTTTACATTAGGTGGCCTGCATGCCCGTTTCTTACACTTTTATAATAAAAAAAAATCTGTAAAATTTGAAAAATTGCAAAAATCGTCTCCTCTAGAATAAAATTTTCACACTATCGTCGCAAATGGGTTATATGTCATATAATACAACGTGTTTCAACTATCTGAAGTACCCTCCGGTAACGATAACAGACTCGTGTTGTAATTACTTTTCAAAACGGCAATAAGTATCGTCCGCGATTTTAAAGGTCGAACTGTTTTAATAAACAGTTCGACAGTTAAGATAATTCTTAAGCATAGAGAAAACTATTGTTGCATAAGCTAAACGTGACCATAGACACAATTTTATTATGCAGGTTGGTAAGTAAATTGTAAAGTGTTGAGTGGCAAGTGAATTGTAAAGTGATCGCAATTTTCTGCACGAGATATTAACCAGCCCTCTTGGCATCCGCAGCGTCGATCAAACGTGCAACTAATTGTTTGAACAATTTTTTGGCATTCGGATTTTGAATTTGTTTCTTATTCAAAACATTCAAACTTGGTAAAAATAGATGTTATAGAGTGGTTATAAATGTTCATGGGTGGTAAAACCACTTTCAGTATGACTCGTTTGCTACTTCTATCCAATAAAAAGAGAACTTACTACAAAAGTAAGGATAGAGCAAAAAGTAGAGCTGTTACAACGGATGTAGTGGGCGCCGGATATTGCGTTAGATGCCCTTTACGAATGTCGAGGTCCTAAGGGTTAATATACTTACGGACTTAATATGATATCTAAATATAGTGTGATACTTGACCTATATTCTAGCCGCGCATTTATGCACTAAATTTGTTTTCTTTTCTGAGTACCAATAATGTGTGCTTATAGACTTCATGACGTGACATGGCATTTGGAGGAGTACCTATAGTTCGACCAGGGAGGTACCGAAGTCGCCCACTAAACAGTGGGATCGGCGGGAGGCCGCACTGGCCATCGATGTTTTTTTTTAATTTAATATAGCGATGTTGAGTGGTATAACCGATGTGGAGCCGCGTGACCCTACTCCGGGGGGTATTTGATCCCCTCTAGCAAAAGCCCGAGTAAAGAGGAACCCTCGAGGCCCGAATAATCCCTCCTCATCTCCTCTCCCATCAGAGCTGACAGGACCGATGAGTAAGAGTAGCAGATTAGGTGTAGGACGTTCCCTGTTTCTTTCAATCGTTCAAACTACGAAGTCACTGATGCCCTCATAATCCGCTGCTAACTAATCTTTTCGAGTTAGAACCTTGCGGTTGCCCGATGGAAGTCCTATCAGCTTTGTATGTAGATACGATGCAACTCCCATAGCTGTGTTCAGTCACCCACGTATTAAAAACTGAAGTCCTTGCAGATTCCACTATTAATTCCACATACGGAACCACTGTAGTCGTTTAGGCCTTCATGATATACGCGTGTGAAGTATTTTAAGCATAATCACTCTTGAAGAAATGATTGACCAAATTTGCATCTATGACTGTTTGACACCTGTGTCATCTGTGTGACAGGTAACTGTTTTAAGGAAGAATTATGTTTGTTTAATAGTTCTTTGTACACCTCTGTGAAGTATTTCAAGCGTAATCGCTCAGGAAGAAATGATTAACCAAATTTGCATCTGTTTGACTGTTTGACATCTGTGTCATTTGTGTGACAGGTGACTGCTTTAAGAATGAATTATTGTTGTTTTGTTAATAACTGAAGCTTTTTGTTAATTATCTAAAAGCAAAATCGGTTTAGAAACGAGAGTATGAAAATTTATGGAGCACTCACTATAAATTAAAGATAGAGCTGGATAGTAGAGTTGCTTCAAACGGATGTAACAGGCGCCGGATATTACGTTAGAGCGCTAGAGAGTGTTAAGGTCCCAAGGAGAGTTACAAATAATTTTAGATATTGTAATAGAATAGGCTTGAAGTGAAGTGTAGAGGTTTAAAATATCTAATTCGCGACGTAACAAAGCTTTTTTTATGAGAAGAGTAGCAAACGAGCATGTAAACCACCTGATGGTAAGTAGTCGCAGCCCACAGACATCCATGTACAATCACAAATATGACTGAAATCCTCGAAAGCTCGAACATAAATACATTGCTACTCCTGAGGACTAAGATGGTCGCATTGTTGTAAAGTGTAGCCGGCAACCGCACCACTCCAACCGAAGCACAAGAACAGTCTTATGGTGTATTATGAGAGTAGCGATGGTATATCTATGTTAGAAAAAAACAATACTTTATTTAATTTACATGGTAATACAAACAAGTGGCAAGGTCCCCTGTACTGGGTTAGTAAGCCCGTGTTACTGGGTACCCCGCTCTTCCAACTTAGACAATATTAACAATTTAAATTCTACAAGATACAGCCTAAGAAACTATGACTAAGTAATATTACATACAGTAAGTAATTATAATTATTTATCCACGAGGTTCAAGTTGATACTGATGTTAAGTGGTCACTGCAGCTCATGGACAACCACGTCGACTCTCCAACAGAATAGAAGTTCTATTTAAGGACGGACGCGGATGCGTTCCTCCTCCTGAGGACTAAGGTGGTCGCCTCTAATAATGTGTATCCGGCAACCACACCTCCCCAACCGAAACACAATACATGAAGAACATGTTGTTTTACGGCGGGTTATGGGGGTGGCGGTGGTACCGCCCTATATAGTAAAATTTATAAATTCCGCAATAATATTAGCTTAAAATCATATCCCAGACTCTTGTTACAAGACAGGAATCTTACTGGACAACCATTGTGGAAGGTTCCTCCCCTTTTAAACAAACAAAGCATGTAAGAGCCATACAAATGCGAAAGTAATTAATCAAATAGGATTTTGTGTCAGCCGTCACGCCATATATTCCAATCTTGTTACAAGGCGTATGGAATATGTTTATACACAAGAAAACATCAGTATTTACGTTCAATTCAATGTAATTCAAATCAAATCATTTGTTTCATTAAAAGATATTTACATAAAAGATGAAAGAACTATAGCTCAACCGAGGAGGTACCACCACCGCCCTTTTGATCCACCGTAACGCATTACGTGTGTTTCGATTGGAAAGGTGCCGTTGCCGGCTACACTTTGAAGCAAGGCGACCATCTCAGTCCTCAGGAGTAGTAACGCATCTAATCAAGACGTCAGCCAGGCCTTTAGTCTTGTTTGATGTTGGATGTAGATGGTCTATGGCTGCAGTCCTTTCAACATCAGAAGGGGAAGAAGAAGATATACATTCGTTTGCCTTTTTTACGTGAGAAAAGTTGCAAACGAGGATGCAAGACACCAGATGATATGTAGTCGCAGCCCATGGACATCCACCTACGACCAAAAACACGTCGGAAATTCTATCTGAGCTCGAACGTAGGTACGTCGCTACTCCGGAAGACTAAGATGGTCGCCTCACCTCAAAGTGTAGCCGGCAACCGTACTTCTCCAACCGAAACACAAGTAATGCTTTAAGAATTATGAGGGTGGCAGCGGTACCTCCCCGGTCGAACTATAGTCCTCCCAACCTCAAGCACTACGTCATCTGTGCCCTACGTCAAGCACTCTCTCTTACTCTTGTTTACTTTTTTGTTTGTTTGTTTACTTACTCTTGTTTGAGGTTGGACTTAGATGTCCAAGGTTTGCAGAGTCCATAAACGTCACAAGAGAAAGAAGAAGATATACCTTCATTTGCCACTTTTTCGTCATAAAAATACTTCCTCGCCGTTTACTCGCTGTACATTTTCTGATTAAGTACCTTCTTTAAGTTTACTGCTGTTTCGTAAGTCGTAAATAATTTAGGGTTGCCACTGACCAAGACCTTTCAGGTCAGCAATTTAATAGCGGTATGCAAGAGGTAATTACTTTTAATACGTATTTAGTAGCCGAGATGTTTGCCAGAACGTTTGGGACCCTCATTAACCCAATTTTATTTGCTGTTACAAGCCAATTTTCTCACCGAGAAAATGAAGTAATGAGTTTGCGTTAGAAAAAAATATTATTTCGACCATTTAGGCCTTTGTTATCGTTCAATTACTTGAAAGATATCGTGGAATGTCGAATAAGGTACTTATAACGTGTGCCCTTAGGCAAAATGTCTTCAAAACTGAGCTTATAAAATATTGTTGGAATGAAATCGGGGCCGTCTTACGCTCTGTTACTACGAGCAGATAGTTCTCAAATAGATAGCCATAATTATCTTATATATATATTTATAATGAAAGAGTAAGAATTGGGCATGCAGGCCACCTGATGTTAAGTGGTCACTGCAGCCCATGGAAAACAACGTCCAATCTCAAATAGAACAGAAGTTCTATTTAAGGATGGACGCGGATGCGTTGAAATTTCTTTAACAAAACCGATACTTATCTCCTTTTGTGACACAAACCTACACAGCCCTTTCACTAGGAAGATAGCTATCTGTTCAGCACGAGCCATGTAACATCTGGCATAAAATAGAAGACAAATGCAGCTTCCATCACAAGAATGTCAGATACGCTCCCATTCACAGAATCACGATACTTATCTTGAAAAGAGACTGTTAGAAAGAATCGCGCGTTGCTTAGCTTTTAATGGAATATACGAGTACTACTTAGTGGGTAGGAATAAGCATAGTTGATAATATTTTGAAATTTAAAAATACTAATTGAAAATTTTAGAAAATAATTTAAGTAAATCCTATTTTTAAATCAAATAGGCAAATACATATTCAAGTATTTATTTAGTAATAGACGAGACGAGAGACGACAATGTTTTTTTTTTAATTTTAAACTAATATCATCGAGCAATTTATACATTTTGCTATATAATAATTATAATTGGTAATTGAAAATATTATTAATATATAACGGACACTCATGATTAACGATTTTTTTTACTGCCGATGTTTCGATATGGTTCATGGTCACGATCAGCCGTGTTTGGCTTTAGCTAAAAAATTGTTTTATTTTTTATGTTAGAAGAATATCACATGAGACAATCTGAGAGAGAGAGAGATCTAGATCGCCTAATGTTAATTAAACTGTGCAGGTATCGCCCACATTTATTTTTGTTGTTTGCAATAATTTTATCGAGTAATATTTTAAATTTATATCAATATCAATTTTTTTATTTATACGAGCATTTTAATTACAATAATGAAAACCTTAACCTAAACAATGCAAATAAATTCCGTGCCCACGCGGCATGGCGCCAAGAACGCTAGCCGCTTTCCCGCATTATAAAGCGATCGCAATTCTCTGCGCGAGATAGGAACCTGAGCTCTTGTCACCTACGGTGTCGATCAAACGTGGGACTAATTATTTGAAAAATTGATTTTCTAATACGCTGTTCTTACTTTATTGATTCATATATAAACCACATACATAGTTTAAATTGAAACAAACTTCAAGAGCCAATTGAAGCGGGGAAAACTTTAATTTTCCCGCAACGCGCTTGCCTCTAACTCAGTGTTTCCCAACCTTTTTTAGACCATGCCCCACCTAAACATTTCTAAAAATTTTATGTCCCCCACATAACTTTTAACCATTAATTTTTTAAGCAATATAAATGATAAGTTTAGGACGAACTTACTGTTTTATTGAAATATAGCGGAAAGGCACGTGTTTATTCCTATTAATTTGTTTTATCTAGAAATAAGTGTATT
>DWON01008150.1:0-12342 GCA_018251015.1 Phocides pigmalion okeechobee
GCTACTTACCCACACTGAATATTTGTTTTGTGTTAAATAGGAAAAATAAAACGAAAATACGAAATTTCCAAATTTTATTCAACTAAAGACAGATTAAATAAATAACAGTCAAAAGTTATGTCATAGTATTTAAGGCTTTCAAGATATTTAAGATCTTTGATTAATACCCTCTTGAAATACTATAAATTAAACCTAGTTAAACAATCTGACTATTGAACAATAAATTAGTAAGTAGATACTTATTATTATTTGTCAACCACCTTAATTAATAGTAGGCTTACTTATCTTACAAGGTTAAAAATAATAATAAAGGAAAAAGACATTCTACTATTTGGTGGGTATTAAGTAAAAGAAGATAAAATAGAAATTGGCGCTACAATGTGATAGGTTTATTAATAGGAAATAATAGCTAGATTTTTTTAAGTCTCACTTCTGGGCAATCTCCCCATAACGGAAGCGTGCCTGGAACATTCTTGAGCATGATGCCCCAATATGGTCTGGTGGAGATACCTCCATGCTCTCTAGTACGTGAATATTTGCATAAAATTGGCACTAACGATCTCCCATGAAACTGTCGCCTTACGTTGCGTAACTTTGTCAATCATTTACGATTAATGGAAATTGCATGCTTCATAAGAAATTTTAGATACTAGTTTTAAATAATATATTTACGTTCATATGATCTATCGTCGCTTAACTCAACGAAATTGCCAATGCGTTACCGACCTGACATTAATGAACTATGAACACATTATGTACCGTTTTTTCTATAAAAATAACAACATTTGTTTATATTGCCTTGATTCCAAACGTACCAAAATATTTCATGTAATGTTGGCCACAAATCTTGCCCCATATAACGCTTTCACTGTATAATATAAGTGACTATCTGAGAAAACCATTATATTAATTACGTGCTTCTTTCTTTAATTCTCTTAAATAATGGAATCAATTCTTGAAAGCACATATTGATTGTATAGACACACTACTTTTAGATTATTACTGTCAAAAAATTCAACTATTTACCATTTTGAATCTAATTTCGTTATGATCAACCGTCAAGATATAAGGTACTTTCAGTTGATTTTCCTCTAATTCAAGTACAAAAATATACCGAATGGGGCGTCATAAGCGGTAAAAATAGCGACGAAAGCAGGTGGCACATGATCGGTGGCAACAGAGTTTCTAACTACAATTATCGCCGTTATTTAAAGAAATTACAGAAAACACACTGATATATAATTGTCCCTGGATTTAAGATATGCTGAACAAAGGTACGTAAGAAAATCTGATTTTGACATGTAAAACCGGATAGGACCACTGATACCTACTTAGTAAGTAGTATTTGCGGAAAAAGGGAAAGCGGTAACTTAAACTAACCAAGAAAGGTTAGCCATTACCTACAACTATCTACCTACACCTGCTTAATAAAACATATTCTATAAAACTGGTATTAGAAACTCATAATAAACGAAGGGATAAAATATTAAGTGCAATTACTGATTTTATAAAAACAAGTAAGTTTTCCCATCCTTTTACTCTATTTCAACGTTTAAATCTTTTTGGTAACGCAAAGCACTGTGATATTATTGTATAAAAATATATAATTATTATTTTATAAGCTTATATTACATTGTAACCATAAATAGCACATACAAAAAGGTTTGTACTTTTCCGGTACATTACAAATTATTTATATTCAGGATTGAACAGAATTTAATAAAAAAAATATTAGCTACCACAATTTGTGCCTGCAGACAGCAGTATTATTTGCTTTTTGCAAGTAATTTATTAAAATTTAATTCAATTTAAATGACATACGTAGTGCCATCTGTTTTCGAACACCGGAAATGAGGTTTGTTATATCAAAATGTAATGGGATTTTCATTGATCGGTGTTTAACTGACTTGTAGCGATATATAGGTATCGTAATAGATTTTTGAGAAAATAAGTAAAAATTTATAGGATAGACATACACTCCATCTTAATATAAACTCAATGCCAAACATCTATAATGATTTTAAAATAGAAATCAATTACTACCTTGAAGTAGGACACAAATATGTTAATACCACCAAATTTTCTCTGCTTCGTTTTTGTTTTTGTCCCTTAACGTACACATCGGACCCAAAAAAAAAGATGGCAAAGCTTAACAAAGAAATAGGTGTGGCGAAATTGCCCCCAGACTCGAATCGTAAATAGCTCTGCCACTTTAATGTTTGCTGCGAATTTGCAAAATTAAAGGTTATTTTAGATGTGGCTAGAGCCAACAACAATGGTGGATATTCTATTGCATACATTATTTTTATTATATAATGGGTACTTACGATCAACGCTTTTTAATTGCCAATATTTCAAACAAGTTGTATGGATCGTGGTCACCGTTTCGTCGTGATCACGCAACTGGTTCAAAATATCGGCAATTAAAAAGCGTTAATCGTGAGTACCCGTTATATAATAAGATGTACAAATTCTGCGATGATGTCATTTTAAAATCGTATATTTATACATTACATTTAAAGCTTAATATTAATCAGCTTTATGGGCTATCTCAGCAAGTTGTCGTTCTTCATCCAGCATATCTCGGTCGTCCCAGCCCCACACGGGGTTTTCTGGATGATGGTGGTCTTCGAGGGACACTTTGTTTTTGGTATCCGTTGGATGTGAACCATCTCCTGTTCTTGACACTCGTTTTCGGATCATGTCCGCTGAAACTGTCTTCAAGTCGTAAGCTAATCCTGAAAATAAAACAGAAATCATCAATTACATACGTATTATTCTGGAAATTTAAACAAAGCTACTTTAGTTTTAGTAGATGGTAACGTATATACCAAAAACAATAGTTGTGTAAAAAGATATATAACTGTGTGTTGTTTTATTTACCTAACAGATATAAAAAACGAACATATAGCATATTTGAGTTATAATTTGATTTATACACGGACATATTTGATTATCCGTATAAGTCGTTGAATCAGAATTTTTTAATCTATTCGAATTTTAATGTATTGGATAAAAACGTCACCAGGGTTCGTTCGAAATGAAGAGAAAATTAAAATGAAGAGCTTTGTAAAAACTACAAGAACATTCTAGAATTTCCTATTTTAGATATAAAGTCTAATATAATTTTAGGTAATGTCCATGGTATTATGAACATAATAATGCATACAGGACGTCTTATTAGCTAATTTTGAAGTAAATTCAAATAAATTCATTGTAGTGAAGTAAGACTAAAAAACAAAAACATAAGACCCTAAAAACAAAAATACGTAAGTGTGACATCGCGACATCTGGACTCTCACTCACTCAGATCATAAAAACATTTTATATAAATATTAAAAAATAATTGAATTATATACGTGTAGCAAAATATTTTACTTGTAAGTGTATGGTGATAATAACGCCTAATTGAAGTTTAATGTTTTATCAATCTATATGTCGTAACCAAACCAATTGCCAATTTTTACTCCTAGGATCATAATTCGGTGTAACGTCAACGTGAATGCAATAAATAAAGAATAAATATTTATGTATGAAATATTCCAATAATACGTCCAATAGTAAATAGATGGTAGGTGTAGGAGACTATCTCCATCTTTATTTTAGCGATTTTTGTGTTTCGATAAAATGGTATGGTTGTCAGCTTAGTTACATATGAGGAAACCACATTAGACCTCATGAATAGAATCACATCTTTAATCGACTTCTGGTAGATTTCATGTGGTATATGGAGTTGGTTGGTTATATTGTGTGAAAACGAGTATTATAAAACAAATGATTATTTAAATGATAAACTCATATGGTCTGAAACGACCCCAGCTCCACTTGCTGCATTAGTTTAAATTATTATTTGTAAATTACATTTTAAAGACGAAAAAGATGTGTTTTGGAGTTTCTTACTTTGGCCCTTCTCCTAAACGAAACGCCTTACGAGTCGACGGTAGTTTATTGACGTTCAAAAAGAGTTCTGTAAAGAATCTAGTTTGAATAAAAATATTTGATTTGATGTGATTTGGTTACTGATGTTCATGGACGACAGTTACTACTTATCATCAGTTGACCTTGATCCTTTTACTATGTTTAATTATATTCACAAAATAATACTTTTTGGGGGTCAATCTCAGCACTATTCTATTACATTAATATGTTACATATTTTCTCTACTGTTGTGTAAAAGGGTAAATTTCTAAAATAAAAAAAGAATATATAATATAAGGTCTGAGCCATGATCAAACATAACTGCCTTTCAACCTATATTTTGTAATAGCATTTTCCTATGTAGTTGATACCAGACGCCTAAGGTTATACATATAGCGCGATTAATGTTGGAGGTTAAAGCGATTGCAGACAACAAATTTTATACTTACCATATTTGGCAGCCCAATCAATAAGCGCTGTTGAGAGGTTGGTACTGTAGTTGCCAAGCTCAGCTGCCTTGTAGTCCCAGGGAAAAACATGATGGTAGTTGTGCCAGCCCTCGCCAAATGCGCAGATTGCCACAGCCTTATTATCCGTAGCGCCTATATATCTGCAATGGCAAGTAATATAGGCAAAACATAATAAATATATTGGTTAATGGATAATGTACGTGAATGGATATAAAATATTGTTACTTATGCGGAAATGGAACCAGAATTTACTTTATCATTTTGTAAACATTGAAAAAACATGAAACTACTGTTTTTTATTGATTTTAGATACCCAAATATGTTTCTTTTCAAGTTTGAGGAGGGGCAAACGTACCTAGGTTATCTAATGTCAGGTGCTCGCCAATAATTGCCAATAATTATTCAGAAACATTATCAATCAGAACGAAAACCAAATTTTCCTTCGTAGGAGTGTTAGTACTCTTGAGGATTAAGATGGTCGCTTGGCTTTTTATTGCTAACAACTACACATCTCCAACCCAAACATAAGATTGTTTTATGGTACAGTATCAGTGTGGAGATGGTACTTCCCAGGATAAAACGTTTTTACCATTTCCTAAAACGTAATAACTATTTAATCAATATCTAATAAGTATCTACATAATGTTCTATATTTTTTGGTAGAAAGCTTAAAAATTATGAAGGCAGAAATTATACTAGTAATGCTAATTATTGTCCTGCCATGGTAACGTATGTACCTATCTTTATTTTCAATTAAAATTTGTTTTTGAAAACGATTACTTTTTTATAATAGAACACGTTATAGAATAGTGTCTCGGGATATTTTTTAATATAAATTGATATCACCATAAATGTTAAAAATGTACTTGTTATTTTAAATCCAATATTTGAAAGTAGAATCTATTCTTAGACGTTAATAAAACAACAGGAATAATTGTTTTTATTTGAAAGAGATCAAGATTCTTCATAATTTTATCGCGCAACTTTCACTGCATATTAGAGAGTTCTGTTTGTAAGAAAACAAAAAGTCATTATTAAAGATTTTCCTTTTAATAGCCTATTGAAAAGAGGGAACAGATTATTGTGCAATACTATGATTTCTAATAATATACGACCGAATGAATAGTAAGAGACAAAGTACGTACTTAAAAATAGAAATAATTGAAGGTCAATAGTACGGGAGTTGCATTGATAAACGAGCCGCAAGCATTATCGGGGCAAAATGGCGCTTCGAATGAATGAATGTTGTGCTCGGCGGAGTCGCGGACTGAACGGTAAGCCGCTGTGCGAACAGCACGTCTAGGACCTGTCTTATGTTACGTCACCTGATGTTAAATGGTCACTGCAACCCATGGACAACCACGTCCAATCTCAAACAGAACAGAAGTTCTATTTAAGGATGGAAGCGGATGCGTTCCTACTCTTGAGGACTAAGGCAGCCACAACTCCCCAACCGAAAAACAATACATGAAGAACATATTGCTTTACGGCGACTTATGAGGGTGGCGGTGGTACCGCGTCGGACGAGCTCTAACGGCTCTACCACCTGTTAACCTAATATTATACATATATGCGTAAAAATTTAAATTATTTACATAAAATTAATCTCTACAGCTATTCCTTTTAAATTTCAGCTAAGTATCCAAAAGAATTGAACGACTGCAGTCAATATCACCTCTCAATATTTATATTATTTCCATAATACCATATACTTATCCTAATTTCTAAGTATCTACACATTTTTTAGCGCCCAACTTTCAATAGGTACGTCTTTCTAGCTTCGATTGACAGAAAAAAATCTTAACTATTTACAACTATGACTCATAAGAGTAGTAGGTAGATAAGGTAATATATAACTAACTTTTATAAATATTAATTATCGGACCTAAAATTTTTTAAACTATTCTAAATTCTTACAACTTTCGATATTTTTTATTGTCCAACATTTTATTTGTTATATTACGCATAATTTATGTAAAATAAACGACATGACTAAATGTCGTTTATTTTACATAAATGACTAAACGACATCATAAATATTTAATCGTAATTTTGACTGCAAAATTATATTCCTCACATCGCATATAAATAATGTAAAATGAAACTGTAAATTAAAAAAAGAATTGAATGAAACTATTTATGAAAATGCTAAATTTATTTATGTCTCAAATAATATAAGTCAGACGACATGACAGTCATAAATATTTAATTGCAATTTTAATTGTAAAATCTATTCCAGGTATTCCGCAGTGCCGTTTCAAGATGGACTTAAGAAGCAAAAAGGAAAGAGTCCAGGGGTGGTCCCCGCCACCCGCCACCCTATTAGAATACAGAATAATAATCGCCAAAAGAAACGGGGGAGGAAAAATATAAATAGCTATCTACCTCGGGTTCATATTAAAATTTGTACAAGGAACACTCCAACCCAATTTCAATTTTGTTAAAATAAAATTATATTCCTCGGATCTGGTGCCCTTTGTAACTGAATGGTTTTATGTTCAATGTTTCGATAAAAATGGTTTTGTGTTCTACTTTAAGGTTTAAGTTGTAAGCTACAGAATGTAAATGGACGTAACGGGAAATTGAATTAAAATCATCCGAACATTTCTTTTTGAGTAAGAAATTGTTTTGTGTTCGAGGATTACTAAGAAATATTTAGTAGCAAGTTACGGACATTTAGAGAAAATTAGTCCTTGTTCAATGAAGGCACATAGAGAGTAAGATGATATAATATATCGACCGAAAAAATGTTAGTCTACATATAAATAAATATTTTTGAGCCTGGTAAACCGGTAAATTAATATTTCAAGTGGAAAAAAATACATTTGAGAATTACATGCAATTAATGAATAAGTTATATTTAGAGGTTCACCGTCATCTTAATTTTCGTTTTAATATTACACTAAAAGACCATCTTAATCTTCGATTTCGTTTCTATGTTACGTTATATGCACTACCATTATTTTTCAATTCGCGCCCTTTTTGTCCTTTTTGCTTTAATTCTATCTTTTCTACGGCCACTGTCAAAAATCATCATATTGTCATAAAATATAACAAACTTATTATATAAATATAATAATTTTATTATGTTCAAATAATTCGTGTCAAAATAATAATGTTACAGTAATATTTAATTATGTCATCAAAAAAAAAACATAATATCAACCTTCCATATTTGAACAGATTAAAATTTATTTTGGTTTTACAGTTACCAAAACAGCTTCTCGAATGAACGCATTAAGATACCTATTCTTTTATTCTGTATTTTCTACTGACCTATTTAAGAGCCTGAAATGTTTTAATTTCGCTTTGACTAATATTTCGTAATCATTTTAATATAACTTATTCTCAGTTCATGAGCACTATCGTATATTGTTAAGGCTTTCTTTTTTAAATAACAAAGGCAATATTTTACTCCCAAAACCACAGATTACCTCATAGTCCTGGACCATAACTATTAATACTGACTGGCAGTTTAAATATGTTACCGTTTGTTGATATATATTAATTATATTATTAGAAAAGCGAAATAATACTGTGAACAAATCATTTATATTCGTCATAAGACTAAGTAAAATTAATGTGTATTTTGGAAATTTCTCAATTTTTGATGTTATACGTGTATTAGAGCGTTGGGAAATTTCAATTTTTTGTAAGATCACCCTCAACGTAACGTTAATGTTTAACGCCTGTGTAACGTACATGTACATTTGTGTAAATGACTTAAACAAATAATTATATTAAATTGTCAATTAATATTCTCGAATGAATTGTAATAATATGTGTTCATTTAATGTTTAGTTTAAATTGAAAATATGTTTCAGAAAAATTATGATTAATTTAATCTGGTCACTGTAATCCATAATTTATAATTTTGGTATCTTGTTATATACCTAAGTATGTACAAATATTCATTACTGTTTTACTTCCATTTACAATATTTCAATTTTATTGTGCTAAATTTCTTGAGTTTCGATGGAAAGGTGTCGAAAGAGGTAAGGTCTTGGTTGGGTGACTTTTAGTGGCTTTTTGCTTCAGTTGACACGGTAATTACTGATTATTTCAATAGATGTTAGTCGTTAACCCATGTCAGTATGTAAACATTCTATAGACGATTATACTATATAACGGCTACTCACGACTAACGGCAATTAAAAATCATTAATTGTGAGTGGCCGTTACATTGTAAAATGTATAAATTCCGCGATAAAATCGCTTTAACGTTATACAAACGATTTTCTGTATATTGTTAGTTTGATGTGTGATCTTGACACATGTCCATTGCATTAACAACACAGGGAAACTTAAATCGTGAGTTTTAGTCTCGAAAAGGCTTACTATTTTGTAACTGGTAAGCAAATTTGTTAGTATAGCTTGTTATTTAGTATAGCCATCCTTATCTGGATAGACAAGCGTTGAAGATGCCTGGATTTACACTCCAGGCCTCCCGTAGTTGTAAGGAGAGGCCTCTCGCCATCATTAGGACATTTAAGCTAAAGACTCTTTTTCAAAATAAATACCTACCTTAGATTCGGTGGTAGTTTATAGAGGATCAAGAGAATAGCCCGCAGTGAAATCATGACCACGAGCCAAGCAACTAGTTCGAAACATTAGCAATAAAAATCGATAATCGTGAGTACTCATTACATAATAAAATGTAATATGTGATGATATTAGGTAAAATTATATGATGTATTTGTATAGAGGCCACAATTTGTAAATAAACTACGAGATCTTGAACTTATTCGGTACAACATGAGGTTACATTTGACGCTGTTTAGCCGGGACTAGAGTCAAGCAACTGCTTCTAATTATCGACAAGTCAATAATATTGAGTTCCGGTAATAGTAAATTGTAAAATATTCAAAAACAATTCTGTGAAGAATCCACATTGAATAAAATTATTTTGAATTCAATCAGTAAGTTATTCAACTCTACAATTACATACATAAAAAATTTTATATTAAAAGTAATTCTTTGACTTCAAAAATAGAGGACGTTCTCAATTCGGTTGTAATTCTTTATGTTTATCTCGATGCTTAGTTATTTATTAACGTATTAGGAACACTTTTTAAAAGGATATTTTCTGTTTGGTTTTATTTAAATTTGAAAAATAAATATCTTCAATAAGAAATAAAATTTCCTATTAGAGTTAAGTTAAATTATAAAGAAGTAGTGTTTAAATTGTTGAGGCAATTTTTACGGTGTCAATATTCACAGGATCAATTTCTTGGAAGTCATCTTCTTTTTGTATTAAAAAAAATCTTCGAAGTTAGGTTTTTCTTATTTAAAAAATTTGAATTATTATTAATCTTATTTACTTTAAAAGTAGATAAGGACTCGCAGTATCTGTGATATTCAGTCAATTTAATTATTATTACTAAATGATCTAAAGTTATTTTCATGTCAAATTGTTTTAGTGTCACGTTATATGAAAAAAAATTAAGCGTAACTAAATATTGGAACAAATTATAATTAAAGATAAATTTGTTTGTTCTCCTTCTAGAATATTTTTCACTTTTCATATATCTTAGTAATTGAGTAGAAGATTGTAATTTAATTCTTTACCTATATCTAAAATTTAAGACATTCAAACCCCCTCTTTTATATGTCTCCTAAAATATTAACACAAAATCCAAACTATTAATACTATTTACAAATGAATGTGACATTTTAGATATTGCGGTAATGGGTTGCCATATAATTACTGTTAATCATATTAAATTGCCACAAAAAAATTAAAAAGACAAGAAATATTTTACTTCCGGATCCTCTCATTGTCAGTTGAGATTTCGTTCCGATACATTAAAAACAATTGTAACTGGCAGTTTTTAAATGTCTTCGCAGACCTATATACAACTAAATGCATTTTATTTTATAAAAATCAAAACCTTCCTTATTCGTTACAAATCTTTGTCATTTTTTGTCCCATACCAATTAAAATTAGACAAGAAACATATTTTAAACACATTCTGTGCAACGCAAAAAGTTCTCAAAAACTTTTCAAGATTTAACTTTACTTTGGATGTATGTGAAAGCGAAAGCTTTGTGCGTAAAGGCATTTTCACAATCTCCAATAGCTATCATTTAAATGAAAAAAAAGATTATATAACCGTTATGTTCAAATTTAAAAATATTTATTTGTAATTTCAAGTACGTAAAGCATACATACATTTTTGCGTTTATTCTGCCCTATTTGACAAACATATATCATAATGGTAAAAAATGAAGAATTTAACTTTGAAAAAATATATCATTCAAAGAGAAAATTAACAATGTGTTCATATTTCAATCAAAACGAAAGCTGCACTAAATTAGTTTTTTTTTCTAAAAGAGAAATTCTCACATGTTTCTAAACCAAACTAATTTTTTAATGAAAATTTACTCTGTATTTATAAATCATACAGTATAAATATATTGACAGACTATATTGCCAAATCGAATTATTCTTAAAATGATTATTTTCAAACCATACTAGCGACTCCTTCGGGCTTAGCACGGGTGCACTTGAGATCACATTGTAAATCTTCTCTTCTAAAATATATATCTTCTATTATACATATAAATCTTCCTTTTCTCACTCTGTCAATTGCTGAAAACCGCATTACAATCCGTTGCGTAGTTTGAAAAATCTGAACGTAAAGACGGCGAGAAACGACTTGGTTTTACACTATGTATAGATTGTATATCGTATGTTTTTGAAGGTTCATTCACGATCTTAATTATTGCAGTTAAAAACCAAACTATCAATAAATATAAATTATAACAGTCATTCTTCATAAACACAATGATAACACTTCTTACGTACTGTAGGCGACCAAATTTTTTGTCTATTTATAATTATGCGTTAACATCGTGTAAATCGTTAGTATCTCTGCATGGAATTTAAAGTACCTATCTAAATAATCGTACCTTTGAGCTGTAGTGATTGTAACTGACAATGTAAGTACCTTCAGGCATCCCTGATCTTTGACGGGATGAAAATGTAATATCCTATAGGACAGCGATAAAGACACGTAGGTATAACATCCCCGTACTTTGTAACAAATGAAAAGTGAAGTTGTTTGCAACGTAAGTGAGAACCGCCGAATACCACTTCGGAAACTTCAATTTAAATGGCTTTATGTAATATAAACTACGTGATGATATTAGGTAAAATCATATTATATATACTAATACCAGAATTCGTGAATAAAATACAAGAGCTTAAACATTTTTAGTAAAAATTTGGGTTTCATATGACCGCTGTCCAGCCGGGCTCAAGAGCCAACCGCTTCGAATTATTGACAATAAAAATCAATAATCTTCTTTACGTAGTAAAATGTAAAAAAGTCTGTTCTGTAAAGATTCCACATTGAATAAAATTATTTTCATTTTAAGCGCAATTTATCTAACTCCATAATTACACACATAAAAATTTGAATATTAAAAGTATTTATTTGACTTCAAAAAAGGTCGTTCTCTATTCAGTTGTAATTTTGTATGCTTATTGTCTCAGTGCTTATTTATTTATTAACCTATTAGGAACTTTTTTGTGAGAATATTTTCTGTTTAGTCACATTACCTTACATATATATAACATACCTTACTTCGTATAACGAAAATGAAAAGTAAAGTTGTTTGCAACGTAAGCGATAACCGCCGAATACCACTTCGGAAACTTCAATTTAAATGGCTTTATATAATATTGTACCGTCAACCACTTTTGGAGTTACACTTATGGCACGTTTGAGAAAATTGATCAATGTTTTATTTTAGGACGAAGTTCCACGATGATGATTACATTTACACATAATTTACTATTTATTTATTTGAGAAACAAACAATTCACTTTTTACATAAAAACGATTCATACAACATAATACAAATGAATTCATACAGTTTAAAGGTGGTAGAGCCGTTAGAGCTCGCCCGGGGCGGCACCACCGCCACCCTCATAACCCGCCGTAAAGCA
>DWON01008151.1:0-12341 GCA_018251015.1 Phocides pigmalion okeechobee
TCTTCCATTATGATTTGCACAGACTTTCCTTGCTTGGTAAGGAACTTTATAACGGCGCGATGCTCGATTTTCTCCATCCATACTTCAAATTTTCTTCCGGATTGAGTTGTTTAATTGTCGATAGTTTTAAAACTACTGATGCAATTGTGATAAAACTTTATATTTATACTAGTTATGAGTCACTTAATACGTACAGTCCTTAATGAGCCCGCTATCCCCCCTCCAACCCCGCCATTCCGCGGACTTAAAAACGCACCCTCGTACGATACGAAGTATAGCCGTCGGGAGTCAAAGCTAACACGCGACAATGCCACATAAATCCGCAACTTTTAAATTGACATAACTCTTTTATTTCCAGACCAATAGATATTGATCGGATTAAATGTCACGAACATGAAATGTTAAGTAAAGCTTACTTCAACACATTATGCAATACAACCCTACCGATATCGGTTAAGCAATTTTTTATCGTAAAAACAAAAGTTGTACGTTAGACATTACGATTACAACAGGAGTACAGCTCTAACATAAAGGAACAAATATTTAAATTTGGTCGAGTTTGAGTCGGACTCGCACTAAAATTCGCAAACTGAAAAAACATTTTTCGACGCCGCTGGTGACAAGAGGGCTGGTTCATATCTCGCGCAGAGAATTGCGATTGCTATTTAACGCAAGAACACAGCTAGAATTCTTCGAACCATGCCGCATGGGCACGGACTCCCTTTAGATTGTTTAGGTTAGGCTTTTAATATAATTAGTTCTCAGACTTTCATCATTGAAAATAAATATTTTTTAAGTAGAATAATATATGTAATATATTGATAGTACATTATTATAATTGATCATAATTGATAACACAGCACTCAGTACGCGAATCTGAGTAACCCTTAGCCAACTATTTACTCTTCACTTAGGTGACTATCATTTTTAGGTGGTTAAATAGCTGTTTTATTTTAAATGTTCAATGTTCAATGTTCATGTTACAAATTCCCATCCCAAGTGGAGTTGCAATGGCGCCATTATCTAGCAAGTAATCTGCAGTTAAACAAGATCTTCCTATGTACATTACATAGGCCAAATTCACAAAACATAAAAGAAATATAAAAATGTATATTATGCATTATTTTTGGAAGACTTTAGAAATTCAGAACATAATTAAGTCCTCAATTCATAGAGCAAAAATAGTATATAGAGCACCAAGAACTTGAAACTTTTAATCATTTAAAAATTGGTGACTATATTTAGTTAAGATTAGTTCGACCAAAAAGCGAAATGTAATTAATTTTGGTATGAAATTACTATTATGTATTCCTTTTTGTATGGTTAAGTTTCTAGGCATTTGACCACCTACATAAATGATCAAACTATACTTTAAACATATTGACTTACTATACTTTAAATATATTTACTATCAGTAACTTTGAAATAACAAAAGAAATGATCAATGTAATACGACTTATTGTGATATTTATTATTTCGGACACAATTTATTCTGTTTGTCATGTCTACTGATTTTTGTAGCGTTACGTTACATCTCAAATACTATATCACAATTCGTGCGTCCTAGATTAATAAATCAAATAGGTGATCGTTGTCCGTCATTGTATATAAATTTATTTTATGCTCCGCCGAAATCAATGGAACAAATATTTAACCCTGGTACAGTAAATATTCAAGAATTAGTGACTGCAGAAAAAGAGGGTATATTGCAAGTTTTCAGAATAAATTTATTTCAATTTTTATTCAAATTTTAATTCGATTTATTCTGAGTAACTTTTAATAAAACCTCACATTATACCTAATTTACGTATGATGGAATTGGGCCTAAGAATTGTAGTGACTAATGTAACCCGAAGAGTTCGTCTCAGCTAGTTCTGGCTTGGAAGTGGACCTAAAAATTGTAGCGAGTAATGTACCCCAACTAGTTGGTCCAAGTGAGGTCTGCCTTACGGCTCGATATACTGGTAAATAATTAATCTACTGAGCATGTCGGTCCTAAGGAATTTAACGACTTTTGAGATAGTCCTTTTAGTCGGTCACAGCTAGGTCTGGCTTAAAAGCCTCGGAAGGCCGATAAATAACTACACTTTGATTCACTACATTTTCGTTGATCTTTCTGTATCTGTAAAGAGAGATAAAATTGTTTTCCATCCATATAGGAAAACGTGACATCTATTCGCGAAAGATTCTCTCATCGACGCAATCGTAAATGCACCTGCTGTAGCGTTGTTGTCAAAGGAACAAGCAACAGAGGAACATACGGTAAGACATTCTCGTTTACATGCATTAAATCTTTGTACAAATTTGTACATAGTCCATGATCTCACTGACTACTGACGATACGAGTCCTAGATTGGATAGGACCTTTCGAATCTAGACTTTTATTGCAATATTAATGAATAAATAGAAATGGAATGGATAGAAATGGAATGTTTATTTATTACCTTTTGCATTCTAACTTGTATTTTAATTAGACTTGATTTGTTCATAAAATAATTTGGTTTTCTTTCAAAATACTATGAATATTCGTGAATAGAACAATAGAGAAAATTCGTACAAAGCTGTTTTAGACTTCATGGAAAATTTGCCTCTTTTTTACTTTATATCTAATAACATATAGAAATTCATATAAGTAATGTAATATGTTAAAAAGAAGTCACTTTTTCCATATTAAATATACAGAATTCAAATCACTAAATAGTAAAATGCTAGTAAGTAAAAAATATTTAAGCACAATTCTGCAAGACCTTTATATTTAAAGAATACACGGCCGAAGTCGCGGGTAATATATATGTTATCTAATTGATAACTTGGACAGGAACGTGGTCATTACAAACGTCTGTAACGTGGGCGGTTCCGGGTTCGCTCGTCGACCAGGAAGCCTTCAAATGATGTATTTAGATTCCTGTCATAGGTATACACTAGATAACGCCTACAACGAACAAAATTACAGCCTAGACTGAGGCTTTGAGTATAAACCGTTTGTAGCCGTCTGTCACCGGATTATATATCGCAAGTTACGACTTGCATGGACGTACAAACAAAAATGCCATTATTTTATTGTTATTAAATTCTATTTGGTATTAAATATATAATAACGTAGTATGCATACGCGTGCATGAATTGTTGTGTTATATTAAAAGTTAATATGTACAATGGATACATATGGATTACAAGTCGAAAGTATTGCACCGATTAATTTTTTTTATCAACGTTCAAGAAGGATTCTGGAGCAATAATTTGCTGCTGCAATAATTTGCTTTTAATAAAAATACTTTGATTTTCAATTCCCACCCGGGACGCATATGTTTGATGACTATAATAATACATATAGAAATATCTAACATACATACATACATACATGCCCCCATAGTAAATAGGTCTCCATAGACTTTACTAAGCTTCAAAGAGCTGTAGATTTTGTTAACTAAATAAATTAAATAAAAAAATAAATATTCACGAGAGCCATTGCTCTTCCTAGTTTGAGATCCGAAGGCATTAAAACATCCTACCTGTTAAACTAGTAAAGTAATATCAGAAAGAAAGTCGCCAGAGCGCGGCTGAAACGTCAACACCTAAATGGTTAACCACTGAAAAGTTTGTAGCGGAAGTACTGTAGTCAGGGCTGGCACGCTACCGTTTTTTACAACGTAGGGGAAATTTGCTCTTAAAATAATTTAAAGGAAGTACCAAAGGAAAATAAATTCCGCGTGATCTTAAGTGCTTATAGATATCACACGCTTTTATCAATTTCACCTGTCGCGGTGTCTGTCATCGAAACTTGTTAATTGAATTTACGTACTACCTACTGTCCTTATTGAGTTGAAATTCGGCCTACACCGTTGGTTGCTTGGTTGCTTGGTTAATGAAAATCCAATGGCTCCCGCCGCAAAATAGCGAATTATCATTTCCACATTAACCCTCATTATATGGCTATCAAAAAGAGCTCCTTAAAAAAACACAATAAGTAAATGACGTCATTATATATTAAATGGCCGCCATCATCGCAAAATGACGAATTATTATTGCCACAGTAAACCCTATGACATCATCTTAAAAATGAATAATGCAGAAAAAAACTAAAAAAAAAACATAACTGTAACAGAGTAGAGTAGGTGTAACACTCTTTTACTAGAAACAAATAATAAAAGTGTTTTTTTTTTTATTGCTTATTATATTACTTTATAAAGTAACCCTAAATAGATAAGTTCTCTCTTCAGATGAATAGGCAATCACAGACCTTAGACATTAGAACCCCTGCAAAATAGGGCTGGTAAAGAGCCTAGTATCAGAGCTAGGACAAAAGAGCCTGCCTTCATGTTTGTTTTACTGTTAAGGACAGCCCTGATTTTCCAGAAATTGGATTGAAACCGCGGTAGAAACTATAGCGCAAGGAACGCAGAAAGCGCGAAGTGCCTTCAAAGCTGTAGAAAATTTATATTTTTTATTAATATATAATTCATAGTTCATAAGAAATAAAGCATAAATATTTTGAATAGAGTCGACAACGTACGAAAGATTTCAAAAGCTGAGAGCTACTTTTTTGCACCCAACATTGTTTTTAGCATTCGCCTCGGTCATAAGTTATTATTGTTTTACGAGTATATATGGATGGCAGTGAGGTTTTACTCAGATAGGCTGTTCATGCTGTTTGCTACCTTACCTTACCTTAATATAATACAAAGAACCATAGCGAATTACACACTTTCTAAATTAATATATGGTCCAGTCCAAATATCTACGCTTTGAACTTATATTTTATAAAATATATATTTTTAAATTAAAATTCTACACTTATTTCATATTGTTGTTGTATTGATCAACGATTTCTACACTTCACTTATTATAAAGAACATACCATTGCAATTCAAATTCAATTAACCCTTTTGTAATTTCCCATACGTCACACCAATTTCTACACTTTATAACTACACTTTCATATACTCATCCCGTCACTATTTAGTACTTTTAATAGTAAAGGGAACTATGCTTGTAACTGTAAGCACAAAACAGCTAAAAGTAACGTTAATTAATCTGTAGTTTTAAATACCTTTTATTTACATATCTATACATTTTGTAAAGAAGCCCGTTAATTAAATTCCGAGACTTTCATTTTCTCTTTTGTTCTACGACGTATAATATTTGCGAAGCTATAAGCAAATGTTCGGGAGCAGCGAGCGAGTTTTAATGGTGTGAAAATTGCGTTTGTTTGGATCGCCGCGTCTCGCCGCGTCTCGCCGCGCCGCACCGCGCCGCGCCGCGCCGCACGCCCGCATCGCGACGCCTGTTTGCATGTAAATCCGAGATGAATAACAAGTACTTTCGTTAAGAGCATTCTTTCTTCGTGTTCGGAATCTCACTTTATTCTTGTTTGTTTTAAAGCAAACAGATTGTTATATAATCCGTGTGAAATTATTAAAAGTGCATTGTTATTTTTTTACATAAATCAAGGTTTAAGAAACTTTATTTTGACTAAGAATAAAGAAATTTAAGTGATGTTATTAAACAAGGAAGATTACACGCATGGTTTAACCCTGTAATATAAAATATGTTAAGTAAGAAAGAAAATATTTATTACAACTACATTTATTTCCTAGCTTTTAGATTTATTCATTAAGTTACATAGTTTAGAGAGTGGGAAATTGAGGACCTTATTTATCTCGACATGAGGAATATTTTCGACAAGGAGTAGTCGTCTCTGCATCCTCTGCAAAGGGTCTATAAAAAGAACCAAGTTTTAATGGCGTACCATTTCCGTTTTTATTCCAAAGTTTAGTAAGAGCACTTGCTTTACAACCATAATAATAGATGTTTGAAGCTGAACAATGTTGTTTTATTTCAATCACCATGCATTAGTGTCGCGATGAATGTCTATATATTAGTTATTATTAAATATGTCTGCTCTGCATATCTCAATCAGAACTTTAAAACAATCATGATACAACATCTAGCATTTGAATCCTTGCGTGGAATTGCGAATCTCCTCAACTGACTATTAGATTATTAAGTACTAATTGTATCCTACTCTCTCACTCTTTCTCTCTCTCTCTGTCTGTATCTGTCTCTCACGCGCACACACACACGCGCGTGTATGTGTGTCAGGTCAAGTCAGCACACAGCCGAGGTCGTTGAGTGTAGAATCTTAGAATTTTGCAGATAGATTCTTTTAAGAGTGTAAGAAATAAATTTTCGAAAATTTCACCCCTAAGGGGCTAAGTGTGAGTTGAAAGTTTGTGTGAATGTATTGTTATATCGACTACCATTTGAGCAAAGATCTTAAAGTGAAATGAAAATTTAACGTTCGGTCGCACAACCTTCACACTCTACAGGTAATGCTTGGCACGCATCTGAAAATACGCATAACGTTTTCGTATCACGCGCGCGAAACAGAAAAATGTCGTTGGTCCAAACACATAATAATGTTCCTTTCTTAATTTTCATCACTTCATTTTTTTTCATGATTTTATCATGTTTTTTCATGATTTTAAACTAGTGTCATCGCGGTGTGTCCACGACTTCGCCGGTGATGATTGACATAAATTGACATAACTTCTTTATTTGTTAACTGATTTAATGGAAAAAAAACACTAAATGTTAAGTGAAGTCTATCACAATATAATCCTGAAAACTGCATTCAAATCGGATAAGCTGTGTCTGAAATTAGCGTGCACAAACATACAGATATACATACAGACGTACAGACAGACAAAATGAAAAAACACAGTTTTGGGTTCTCTTGCGTGTATAAAAGCAAATAATTATTTAGGTTTTTTAAATAAATTTTGCCATGTACTGACAGCGATCACTTACAATATTATTATATTTATAGATGTAACGAGTACTGAAGAATAACGATTTTTAATTATCGATATTTCGAGCTAGTTGTATGGCTCGTGGTCTCAGCTAAACTTGCGAAGTTGAACCGACCGTAGCCCTCTCTTAGTTGTAATAAAATTAAAGCCTTGACGTAGATCAGGGTATTTCAAATCGGAAGCTGTGTGTGTGATGGGTCTGCTGTAGCAATGTAGATCATATAGGTGGACTGCATAGTCGTTTTTTAGTTTTCATGTAGTTTTAATGTTGAAAGAGTAGCAAACGACGGTGCGGGCCATTTGATGTTAAATGGACTATGCAGCCCATGGACACCTACGTCCAATATCAAACAGGACTCTGTCCTAACTCCTGCCTGTTGTCTTGAACACCACTCCCGAGGACTGAAACGATCGTTACGCTTATAAGGCTGGCAACAGCATCTCAACCGACACACAATGCTTGCTTGCAATGCTTTACGGCGGATTATGAGGATGAAAGCAGTACCACCACGGTTGAACTGTAATTCTTAGACCTTGAATAACGTGAAAAACTTGGAAGAAAACCGTGAAACCAATTTTTACATAATTGATTTCAATCACGCAAATATAAGTTCTCTCTCTATGCCTAAAACGGCAATTTTACTCTGTTACCATATAAAGTGGCATTGCAAAAAACTGTGCAAATAAAGCAATTCAATCGCCATTCATTCGGAAGATAGCGGCAGTTACCCGTATTTATTTCACCTGTGGAACCGGGTGGGGAATTGGTTCAATAAAATTGCTTTCAGACTTTTTGTACCCGCCGGCGAATAAACGTAACAAATATTCGCTTTTAAAATTCGTCGATAAATTTTTACTAAAATATTATTAAAATATTTAAAGGTGGGATAGTTCGACCGAGATTCGCCGTTAAGCATTACTTGTGCTTCGATTGGAGAGGTGCGGTTGCCGGCTACATTTTCAAGCGAGGCGACCACCTTAGTCCTCAGAAGTTGCAACGCATATGCATGTTTGAGGTCAGATAGGATTTCGGTCGTGCTTGCGATTGTACATGGATGTCTATGGGCTGCAACTACTTACTATCAGGTGGTTTGGATGCTTGTTTGCTATTCTTCTTATATATATTGAATGGAACATTTTTTTTAATTCCCACTGCGCTCTCTCGCCTCAACTGGGGTTAGCCTGGAAAATACTCCACCTGGCTTCTTCAACACGTAATTTTGTAGGAAGATATGCGCCCAACCCGTGACGAAAGTTTTCAAATCGCCAAATTCTTAAGAATTTTTATGTGGTGTTCCAAAATTCAGGTATAGATATCGACAGTGACTTATTACAAATATTTAAGAAAAAGGTATATATATGTATATATTGCACTAAATAATCACCAGTAGCTTTAAGATTTTTCTTGTATTCAACTTTGTACTTTTATGAATTAAATACATTTTAGTTTATTTACCGCATTTGCTCCTTGTTTTATCGAAGTGACGGCCATTTATAATTGTTTATAGTAATTCTGTGCAAACCTATCCAATAAGTACGCATATGTATGTCTATTTGTTAATTACAATAATGAAAACCTGCAATGTAATTAAAACGTAAAAACGCTACCCGCATTCCCTCACTGAATAGCGACCGCCATTATCGGTGCGAGATATAAACAAACCCTCTTGTCACCAGCAGGTTGTCTCTATTTTTTTTCATTTGCATGTGTACACATGTCTGTTATGTAAATAGTTATCTTAATAAATATATGAATAACTAACATGCGCAACATATCGTTTAAGTCTACGATGTTTTTCGTGTTTAATTTCGTTTAATAATACTGAGGATTCAGCACACTGAGTTTTACACAACTTAAGTATTATCTTCGTCACTATTCTGTCGTAAAGCATGAGCCTTACACGAGCATTTTTACAAGAAAAATGCCCAAGTTAATTCAACTTCCACGCTCGCTCAGAACTCGTTTCGTCGCGATGTGAAAGTTTTAATAGGCCACAATTATTATATTCTTTGTCCGCTGTTTCTTGACACTTCTATATAGCCCCGTTCCTAAGTGTTAATGGCACACGTGACAACAGGATATTATGTGTTTGCCTTTATAGTTCTTAATTGATATTGACACAAATTATAAAATAGTTTAAATGGGAAACTAACTGTTACGCCGATAAAAGGGCGCATTTGGGCGCACGGATGCATGGCATTAGATAGTCGCTGCAGCCAATGACGATCATCATCAAACAATAGAAGTCCTATCTGATATCATATGTAGATGCATAGCGTACTCTCTATTAATAAGATATCCGTCTCATTTCTAAGTGTACCCGGCTGTAATTGTAGACCGTGGAGTTCTTCTTTTATTTTGGTGTAAAAAGGGACGTTGAGCCACAGAGGGCCGTCGTTTAAAAATGCTGACTTTAGGAAACACAAAATAACTTCGTTTCAATTTTATCTAATGTACTAAAATTTCTAATCAGTAAGTTTAAATGAAACGTAACAGCATTAGAAAGCACTATATGTGTGCGTCGAAGTTCCTAGCCGCTATTGTCACAAGTTGGAACGACTTCTTCCTGTTCATGTTTAGCTGCGGCTGAGTTTGCTAAGTCCGCTCACCTCCCCAGCTCACCAGCTCACCAAACGCAGCTGTAAGTACCGAGCAACTGTCCACAAGAAACAAACTAGCTCCATTGAGGTGTTCGTTTCTCAAAACTACTAACGACGTAACTTTCTATTATCAATGAGGTCGAACTTTGGAACACCGTAAAGCATTACTTGAGTTTCTGTTTGAGATGCGGTTGTCGGCTACACCGCGAGGCAACCACCACAGTCTTTAGAACCAGCAACAAGTCTAAACACGACGTCAGGCAGGACTTTATTCTTATTTGAAATTTGAGGTAGATGTCCATGGGCTACAGAAACTATTTAACATAAGATGATCTGCACTATCGTTTGCTATTTTGTAACATAAAAAGTATGAAGCCTCGTTATCTGGCTGAAGTTAAAGATTAAGTAATTATTACTGATTAAAGGACTACTAACTTTGATGCCTTAGTTTCAGCACAGTATGTAAATAATTTATCCACTTAATAACAAAATTGATATTGTGTTACTAGTAAAGAATTCAGTCAAGTATGTCATTCTATTTTTTCGCATAGAAGTAGCAAAAGGACATGCAATCTATCTGATTAAGTAGTCACTACTACTCGAGGACTTCAGTAATCAATTCCTAATAGAAGAAATCCTACTGAAATTCAGTTAGTCAGTCAGGTACGTCGCTAGAGGTAGCTGGAAGACTTAAGTTGTAGACCTTCGTTTAATGTATCTTTACCATTGTTTTCGGATGAAAACATATCAGTTCATTTCTTATAAAGCAGAAATATTTAGTGATACGTCAAACCACAAAGGCTTCCTTTAATTTCCAATTTTCAATCTCAATGTAGTTGTAGTTATAATAACCACTCAAACAGCACGCAAATGCTATTTCCAATATTGTGAGCTCTCAACAGGAGCCGTCAATGGAGCCGCGAACGGAAACCGCTCCAACTTTTAATACGCTTTCAATGTTCGAGTGGAACTTGTCATGTTCAGCGCGGCAGGATTAACAACTGATTGTACATCGGATCAGTTACTTTGGGGAACTACTAATGGTACACTACAAATGTAATAATGGTAATTTGTAGTGTACAAATGAATGCGTCTATAACGGTGTTCATATTTATTTTGTTATGTCAGAAAAGTAGCAAACGACCGTACAAAACCACCTAACGTTAAGTAGTAGTAGTAGCATATAGACATCCACGTACAACAACAAATACGACTGAAATCTTATCTGAGCTTGAACGTAGATATGTTGCTACTCCTAAGAACTAAGATGGTCGCCTCGCTTCGAAGTGTAACCGACAACCGCACCTCCCCAACCGATACACAAGTGATGCTTTACGGCGAATTACGAGGGCGGCTGTGGTACCTCCCCGGTCGGACTAGTTCTCCCACTGTTGAAATGGTATTCATATTAAACCATTTGAAACATGAAATATTGAAATACGATTCATACGTAAAGTATTTGTAAACGGTAGCAGGTTTAATTGCTTTATTAATTGCTATTATTTTATTCAGTGAATATTTAAGTAGTACTCATAGTTTTTCTTGTGTCTTGATATTGAAACAACGATACGTTTCATATACATATTTGTGTCCGTAGTAAGTAATAATTGCTTTATTAATTATTCCTTTTTATAATGGAATTATAACTTATAAGTAAATAGATTTAAATTTTAAATTAATAAATTTATTTGTAATAAGTACGCTTATTTGTAATAGATACCAACATGTTTTGTTACATGTAAATATTTTACGTGTTGTTATTATACAGATATTTTGAGGGAAAATAAGGTCACATCATTAAAGATTTTAGGGCTCAAAATATTCCTGAAAAACGATACACATTAGACCGTACAAAAATATAAAAGCGTTGCATGTATTTGTATAAGTTGTCATTATACGGCTAACCGTTTATTAAGAAATATTATGTAAATGACCTACTACCTGGTCTGACGACTACCTGGTCTTTTCTATGTTAGAAGACTAGCAAGAGTTTGCTTATACAAGGACCTGGACAGACCTCAAATACGTCAATAAGGTCGTGAGGACCATACTCACGTCATTGCTACCTCTGTCCACTAAGATGGTAGATGGTCTCACAGTATAACACCTCCCCAACAGAAACACAAGAAATTCTTCTAGGGAAATGATGCGGGCGGTAGTAACACTGTGTTTGACACAGTACAGTTCTTCTAGACATGTATATGTACATTTTGGCGATAAATGTAGTGCAGTGAAAAGGCAGAAAAGGAAGACAACGTGCCGGAACTCCGCGTGCCGTATGCAGATTGCAGATCCGAAAGCCGAAAGAATATAAATCCTTCTGTAATCCACACAAAAATACAAGAGGAGCGTTCCGACCGCGCGCCACGTCCGCCCGCCATGTTGCCGGTTTAAATGTAGCGGATAACAAATAAACTGTGACGGCAGTGATACTGTACTGTGTATCCGCTGCGACCGAACCGCGGCTACGTTACTTACTAGTACTAGTACATTTGTTACACACCGGGTACACAGTCGACAATATTTAACCAACAAAAGTTTTAAGTTGACAAACTTTAATAAAATTTATACACATTGAAAGTTTGTAGGTGTACCCCACCAATAAGAAAGTTAAAAATATCTTTCGACCAAAATAACAAGGCTTTACATATATTTTTGAACGTGAAGATTCCCTATAACATAGCTGTTACCATTGGGTATATAAAAGTGAAACGTTATTGTTTGTGTTTCAAGCAAAAATTACTGACTTACTCTAACTCTCTTTTTGTACATAGAATACCTATAGCTTACATATCATTATAAGCTACTTATGATATACTGAGCAATAAAAATAATATTTTTTAATTTACGCATGTATAAGAATATAGATGAGAACACAGCACATATAGAAATATAGGGGGCGCTTCGGGCATCAGAAGCGCCACTGCA
>DWON01008152.1:0-12340 GCA_018251015.1 Phocides pigmalion okeechobee
CACCGAAAAAAAAAAAACAGAAAAAGTAAGGAGGTTAAAAATATATACCACTATACATATTAATACCAAAACGAAGCATCATCAGTGTAAGTTGATTTTGCGATGGTCAATCCCCGGGTATTGTAAAACGCACAGCCGCGACTTATGAATCCTCGAAAGCGGTTAGGAGATGGACTGGTGACCACCAGTGTTTAAAGTCAGTTGCTATTGATACCCTAAAGGTGATTTGAAAATATCCGACAAAAGGATTGGCCACTAAATCTCTAACATATTGAACCAGCAAGTACGTTTAAGTATGGACAATCTATGACTAGCATTGAGAAATAAAACGGCGTAAATTCAAGAGTAGAACAGATCGTCTAAAATAATTTTAACATACTTGAAATTCTTAAACTGCTGAATTCATATTAATTATCACATTAATGCCGTATTTATTAGGCACATTAGGCATAGCTTATCTTTATAAGATCTATATTTACACCATTCGGTCGTTCGCTTCGAATAGCGAGAGAGTTCATTATAACTTACCTTTAGGAATCATAAGATGAAGAGGAAATCCAACGAAGAATTCTGATGAATCCAAAACGAATTCTCCATTTCCGTTGTACGCATCGAATGCATTTTGGTATACTTGGGTAGCTGGTGTCCATTTCTCAATCATGTACATATTCTCATTGGATTCACGTTTGATGACGGTTTCTCCTGCTGGCACTGTAATAAATTGTATAAATACATGGTCATTATGCTATATGTAGATGGGGCAGATAGGTCCTCGAGTGGCAACCAAGTCTAGGCAAAAGGAGCACAGGGCGTTCAGGTGGGCCGATGAGCTGATAAAGATGCAGAGGGCACAGAACCGGTCAGAGTAGCGGCACCTGGGGGAGACCTATGTCCAGCAGTGGACACGTAAAGACTTATGGGTGGATGGATGCTATATACGTTTCATTATAATAATATAATATAATAATATATAATTATATAATTATATAATTGACATCGTAAGCCAACGTGAAACGATTCTTGTGTTTTGGTTGCATATTAGTGATTGTCGACCCTACTTAGAGCACAGCGTTAATCAAATTCATGTAATACTTCTCTAAGATACGGTGTTGATCTAATATATACATGAATGACAATGATAACCTACTTCAGTCTTACAAGTGTGATGACCATTCCAAATCTCATATATGATCTCTAGGATTACGTTCTGTTTGAGGCTGGATAAGGTTCATCGACTACGGCGATCACTTTATTGAAGCTACATTACTTACTGATTTGTTTATGACTCCTCCAATGATAAGCTCAACTACAACCATTTGATTTATGACTTACATTCATAGACGAATTGATCAAACTGGTAGAGGTTCTGCGTGTTCACGTGAACAGGAGTTTCAACTCCCTTGCTATCGTATTTGGGAGCCAAGAAGAATTTTACGACAACGGTCTGGGCGACTTCGCTCTTAACATGCAGGCGGATTTTGAAAGGCTTGTGGTTCAAGATTGGTCGTTGTACAAGAACTTTGACATCATCGGTCATGGTTTTTGCTGAAAAAAAACGAAAAATTTATCAAACTACATCTATAAAGAAATTAAATACTTAACACTTTCCCTGCGGCGTACAAAACTCCTGTGTTTTTCTTGGCGCAACGCGCTTGCGCCTTGTACACCTGTGTTGTACGTACAAATCTATATGGAGTACAGGCGAGCAAAAGTGCTGTTTTTACGTCGGCATTACAAGATCGGGGGCGGACATAGCGTCTGCGTATTCGTAAATGATACACCGATGCTTAAAAATACAATATTTCAGTGAATTGTCGACGCTGAAGATGTATCTAGGGAACACTGCTCCAGTTTAGTACCGCCTCCCACAACGCTTACTCGATGAGCACCACAGTCAATGTTAAATTATCGATTGGGAAGTAATGAGCTTACCTTCTTCGGCAGTCATGTGAAGGTGATTTGTGACATTTGTGTATGCATTTTCAAAGTAAGTGACAAGCTTGTCAACTTCAACCTTCTCGATGCTTACAGTAGGTAAGGCCAATTCCTCGTATTTGTAAACGGGGAGGTAAGACGACCACGTATTGAAGAATTTCAATACTCGCTTCCAGATCATGTAGAAAGCGGGATCACGAAGCGTGGTTTGGTAATGTTCCAATACGGAAGGAACGACAAGTGGAACGTGTCTGTAAAATGTAATAAGTTATTGAGAAAACATAACAATATAAAAGGATAGAGAGAAAATAGTAAGCCTATTATGCTGTGATAGTTCAATTGTATGATCGTTGCCTGACATTCATAGATTTGGAATTCCAATCTTGGTACACGCACATATAATTTTTCAAAATTATATGTGCAAAATATACGATAGATGATAAGAGTTAACAAAGATGTAAATTGAAAATATAAGATAAGTACCCATTTACGTATTGTTCAGATGGTCCCATGGTGTTTCCTAACATGTATTTCCATAACCCAATGAATTCAGGATAGAACTTAGGGTTAGGAGAATCGGCATTGCCTTCAATTACCGTTCCAAGAATATCAATGGCCTCCGGAGTGCGAATGTTGATACGCTCACCCTTGGTCTAAAAACAGAAAATAATACGTTTAATTTATATATAATGAAAATTAGAATTACTTAAAACATATTACAGAATAACTTTATACAAATATGTCAAAAACTGATAAGGATAAAAGTAATACCTAGTTTTGGTCGCGAAATTTAATACTTGTGCATCCATTTATATTTTACAGTTATTTTATTTCCATGTATTAACCTTTATACATTTTCACCATTCACAAAAAGGAGAAAATAGAATTTATACATATTCCTATTAAAAAAAAGAAACGAAAAATTACTCACGTTAAAGATGAAACCCATGTCAATAGCAGCACGAATACGCTCCTCAGCATCCTTGATCTTGGTAATGTAATCGATAAACATAGGCTGGTCGAGGCTGAAGTGGTTCGGTCTGCTCGGGAACGGTATACCATTGTGATACAATAGCCCGCTCGAGTATCCTTGTTGAACAACATCGAAATCTAGCTCAGGGATCTCTCCGAGATCGTTTGATAGCCTCTCCATGTAGTAAAGAGCCAGGAATTGTTTGTGGAAGTACCAGTAATATTCACCACGCTTAAACTTAGTAAGAGGGCTTGACGCACCATTGAGCCAGAAGGGGTAGGTGAGTTGGAAGTTATAGTAAAGAGCATTAAGGTACACGTCTTCCGTGAAATATGTCACAGGGAAGTCTTTAGAGTAGAAAGGCCAGGCAGTCTCATTCCAACGAATGACAATACTATCTTCCCAGACGTATGTGCCAGGGTATTGTTCAATCATTCGTTTTCCGTGAGTATTAAGTCTCTGCGCCATGGTCATAATTTGACCGTTAAAGAAGAAAGAGGGAAACACCTCGTAAATAGGGGGAACCACAATTCCTTGTGTTTCAGGGTGGTTGAGAGTAGCGACAGCCAGCACATAGACGTAAAGGCCCTCGTTAACTCGGTCCCGCAAGTACACAGCGGTTTTGTAGAATGTATCGTAGTCCTTAGTAGAATACAAGACGCTGAAAAGAGTTTTAACTTCAAATAGTTGTGCGGGCTGGAATAACGCGAAAGGCACTTCACGAGGTAAAGTCCGGCCAGATTTCATAAGATCAGCATAAATCCTCACCGCCTCCACATTCTGTAACAAACGAACACCTCAAATTTCTAAATCTATTGACTATGGTGTACAATGGGATTTTCAAGTCCAAAAACTACAGGTCTATAGTTATATCCAAGATATCTGAATTTAAGATACCATGTGCGTAGCAGTAATCAACCATCACTTGCTATATAAACATATAAACTAATTATCACATTTGATAGATGATAGAAATATACTTCAAATGAGGAGGCTTTCATAATTTGTCACACAGCAAATGTTTCGTCGTCATATTTTGGTTGAAGGGGTACGGATAACCGCTACACTTATAAGAGGCGCAAACTTAGTACTCAATAATACTATCGTGCTAATGCAGCTTTCAAACGGGGCTTATGAGATCTTAGATATCGTATTCGAAAGTTACAGTGTATCGGAATGATATGATAGAGGCGCAACGCAAGAGCCCATGTGTACGACTAAATATAGCATTTAATCCTATTGGACGATGCCTGTGGATGTCGAAGAACTGCAGTGGCTACTTAATATCAAACTGCACGTTCGTTTGCTACTCTCCTAGCATAAAAGGATGAAATAAATATTTATAAAACAACTCTATGAAACGTACGTTGGAGTGCTCCATAATCTTGTCGAAATTCCATGTCTCCGAAATGGTTTTCAGTTCAGGCTCATGGACTGGCTCGTGGATGTGGTAGTAGAGACCCAAAATCTCCATTTGCTTTTTAAGGAACACCTTGTCCGCTAAAAAATAATATAAATTTAAAATCCGAGTAGCGATTTTATAAGATTTTCTTCAATGAAGCATTTTATATAGTAGGCTTGCCATCCATTCTAGGATATACAATTGTACCACATGATAAAATATTTATATATCTACATGCTATATTAAAGTACAGTATCCTTCGTTTGTTTATTTATTTGTGTTTCTTAACGCCAAATCTATCGGTTTAATTTTTCTCAACTTTTTTACACAGAGTGCATATACCTCTGGTCTTATTATACGCTGTATTATCATGCTTTATTGTATTAGAACTTAGCAATGATCAAAAATATTAATAGTTACTACCACCTTCTTAAAAATAAATTATTTTCAAATTTCGAAACAAACGTGGGGCATACGTTACATTTTTTCTGATACGAGAAATTGAGACAAATAATACTTAAACGGTACTCACCAACTTTAGTATGGGGAACATATTTGATAGGATCGGCAAACCCGCCCACGGCGAGTAGAGCCAGGGCTACCAACACCACACGAGTCATGGTTACCAGTGGCCACATGCCGCTCACCGTCCCCTATATATACAGAATGATAGCAAACAAGTTATCACAGTTCAGGTAGCAAGGGTCAGCGGACGAGATAAGTATCACCTTATTTTTACCAGTCTTCGTTTTTAATTTTAGTTCTTAATTAATACACTAACTATTAGCAACGATAACGGTATTGCGTTTGTACGTTTTAACGTCCGATGAAACATAAGGTTATAAATTCCAGACCTAAGTTTGTATGTCCGTCTATGACATTTTACTATGTACCGAGTACTCGCGATAAACAACTTGTTTTTTGATTGCCAATATTTCGAAGCAGTTGCATGATACGTGATTACGGCTAAACTGCGAAGAGGAAACTGATGACAGATCTTAATGGTAGATTATTTATCTACCCTACGTCTAATTCGATTCTCTTTTTTGGTTCCATATGCATCTATGACGTTGTCAGCCTTCTAAATAATGTGTAACTTTGTGAGAAATCGGGATACTTTAATGTTAACGAAATTCGATTTCATCACTTTTAAAAGTATCTGTAATTTTCTTTCACTCAGTCATTCATGATGAAATTATTGGAAAATTTCGTAATTACATTATACAAATATTCTCTCATAACTCTCATAACGTTTTTCATGTCAAAATGTTGGGTATCTCCCCATAATTGAAAAAGGCTATGAGCAAACCGCACCACGCTGCTCCATGCGAACGTATTGATGGAAATTCAGAACACTGGCGATGTCGTTCCAATATTTTGAAATTAGTCATAAGGCCTCCGATAACATTTAACTAACAAATAATAACTAAAATCAACTAAAAACGTCATAAAATTTAACCACTAGCGGTCACCCATCCTATTCTTGAACGCTTCTTAGGTTGCTTAACTTTGTCGATTAATTAAGTCCTACACAAGCACAAGCGACATTATGCACACTTTATGTCTAAGTATAACCTGGAAAATACACTAGTCTGTAAAGAAAAAGTTTTATAAGTAAGTAACATACTTGTTAGAGTAGAGAAAAGTTGATAATCTCAAAGATATATATTGCGATGTCATTGATGCACCCATGCAAAGCAAGGGCTAATCGCTAGTACAACATAATAGGCATAAAAGCAACATTGTAGCAATGGATTGATTTGTTTTAGCTTTACAACAATCTTATCTAAGTAGCGATAACTTGTATTCAAAAGTTTCTTCAGCTGTGTTACATTCGTGAATCATTATGCAATATAATAATGCTATTTTTGTGTAAATCGTATACATGCATTCGAAGTTGATTCATCTAAAAACGAATAACAAATTCTATCAAAATGAATGTAGAAGAAGAAATAACCTTATATAACCCATTTTTGTTTCTTAATAGGCTTGGACCGTTTCAGAGGAATTTTGTATTTGGACTAGAAAAGGTGAGTGAAAAAATTTAATTAAAAATTTAAATTCGAAATTCAAAACGTTTGTAACGTTAGTTTGTACCGTTAAACGTTAGTAGTGAAAAAAAAAAGTATGTAATATTTAACGGCTTTATGAGTTCATACTTTATCAGTTCGAAGGTGGTAGCAATCGCTAATAATTAAGTACAGTGTACGCTTGTTTGCTAGTTCTACTTATTAATAAATAATACTTAAAAAAAAAAACAAGAAAACACGCTTTTATAAAAAATCTAACGAAAAAGTATAAATAACAAAAAAAAGATTGCTTTTAAAAGCGTGTCATATATTTTTTTTGAGCATTATGTCATTTTCATTTTTTTTCTTTTTTCAAATTATTGCATCGTCATCCGTCCTTAATACGTGTGCAAAGTTTCAAATTAATCAGAGTTCTGGAAATTGGTAAAAATTATACTCAAAGAATCCATTGCATACATGCATCAACCCAAGCTAATAAAAGCGTGTTAATAATTAAGAACTCTTTCTTATCATGCCCATTGGATAAATATATGTTTTTTATTATTATTGAATCTGAGCTTTCTGTAGCTTTCTGTTATGAAGTTGGATGTTTATATGTTGGTCTGAATAATTAAAATCCTGTGGTTTTTCTCAAACCGTTGCACTTATTATGAACTATACAATAAACTAGATACAAAACCTATGAGTACACCTAACTAATACATCATGTTTTTTTTATTATGAAAGAGTAAGAAACGGGCATGCAGGCCACCTGATGTTAAGTGATCTCTGCAGCCCATGGACAACTACGTTCAATCTCAAATAAAACAGAAGTTCTATTTAAGGATGGACGCGGATGCATTCCTACTCTTGAGGACTAAGATGTTCGCCTCCAATAATATGTATCCGGCAACCACACCTCCCCAAACGAAACACAATACATGAAGAACATGTTGCTTTACGGCGGGTTATAAGGTCGGCAGTGGTGCCGCTCCGGGCGACCTCTAACGGCCTTGTTTCGGTTAATATAAATTTAAAAAATCGGTTAATATGCCCATGCCCATGAGGTTTGGCGCCAAGAAAGCTGCGCGCATTCTCACGCTTTAAAATAAATGTTAACTAAAATAGTTACTTATACAACTATAATTATAGTACTTATAAAAATGAGTAAACATCGACTATCATGTTTTTATGCAATGTAAAGGCATATAGGACGTAAAAGAGCTTTAGCCCCTATTCGGGCGCATATTGCACCGATGTGGATATGACCTTTATAAGAACACATAGCACATCAAAGAAAATCATATTTTTTTTGTAACATTGAAGAATAAAAACCTTTATAAATCAAGAATTAAAATAATTATTTTAAAAGCCATCCATGAGAGTGATAGGTGGTCTCATTAGGATAAACGGTCCTACCACAATGAACAATTAATTAATCGGGGAGGCATATTAAAATTGGTAGAAAAAGGTTCAATGCTGTGACAAGCCCCAATATATCACTTGAGTGCCGCGCGAGCACGTCCGAAGTTTTGACGTATGAGTAATTTATTGGCTAAAAAAACAAATTACCGGATTGCCCACACATTTGTTGTGCTCAAGGTGGTTGATTCGGGTGCACCCGCAAAAAATGATCAGCCCGAGGCCCGATATTAACTTGCTACTTGCAGCCTAAAACAGCTAATAATGTCGGTCGTTTACAGAATCACGGCCAGTAGTAGTCTACTGCACACTGATATGAGTTTACATGTAATGGAAGTGTCAAATGAGCGTACAGCCTACCTGATCTTAACACTGCCAGTGGATATTTTTATGAGAAAAATAGCAAACTAGAGTACAAGTAACCTGATTTTAATTTGTCGCTGCAGCGTATACGATCTCAAACAATACTGAAATCTTCATCTGTTTGTACACAGATGCGTTTCTACTCCAGAGGATTAAGATGGTTGCCTCGCTCTTGAATGTAGCCAACAACCGCACCTTTTCAACTGTAACGCAAATTTTGCTACACAGCATAATAAAATGATGACGGTAGTACCTCTTCGGTAGAACTTCTACCATCTTGCTAATTGCAACCATTTGTAGCCAAGAATATTTGTATAGAACGAAAGTCACATCTGAAGTGCGTACGTACATAAAAATATCATTAATCTTATATAAAATCTTAATAAAAATGAATATGTATGTATGTTTGTCCTTTGTTCCTGTCGCCATTTAACTTTCAAAACAAAACAAGGAATTCCGATTTAGAAAACATATCTTATAAAGAATTTTTATATTTTTTTAATTCGGTTAAAACATTTAAAAATCTAATAATCTAACATCATTGGGAGTAAATTTCACCACACAAAATGATAAATTCATGATAACATATAGAACATTTCACAATTGTCGTTTGATCACAAACTACTTAGTTATTATGGTGACTAGACGATTGGCAAGCATTTACTTTAGCAGTCATGGTCACTGGCCACTAGACCAAGAAGCCAGTGTAGTCAAAAGTAAAATAATAATATGAGCAAAAGATCCCAATTAGCAAACAATGTTCTGTAAAGGGCAAGGGTGGCTCATTAATCACACGATCAATCTCATTTACTATTTAATTAAGCAGTAAATTAAAATCGATATAGTATTTAAAATAATGCCAACAAATCAGTGACGTGGAATAATATCTCGTTTAATATTCATATATTTGTTTTCGACGCCATTTCACCCTGACACTTTACGGATGGCTATGTATTAATTATTCCAATGCATGAGCGCGCATTCATTGAGCCTCGCCTCTCGACGCTTTTAAATAACGAGATTCTTGTTTGTTCAACGATATTCTGAACTGAACATATTAATTGCGAATAGAAAATGTTTTTTTGCAACTCTACACCTAAAGACATTATATTGTCGATATTGTTATTGCTTATTAGCTTTTACCTGCTACTTTACTAACGCTGTCGATATAAAAATACCTTCGTAAAAATTTTGAACTCTTCAACTTTCTACAAGTTTTAAAAATTTCTTTATTAGTGCTCACAGTTTAAAAAGAACCTAACAGAAAAATTCCAGGATTCTGGGTTCAGTCGTTTTGGCTGTGGTTTGATCTTCAGATCTGTCGGTCATTTTATTAATTCATGCACATAAATAATTCACTTTTTTGGAAACCATAAAAATCTGTAAAAAAAAAATAATTACATTGAACTAACATTCAAGGCGTTGTTGTGTTGAATTTCACTTTAAAGTGATTTGTTCTTACTTATTTCTGAACACGTTCAAATCTTCAATAGCGCTATAATAAATTAAGTGATCATTTCATTTGAAAAATACTATGTATCAAAAAGAATTTGTAGTTAAAACTGTCAGTACCTACTGATATAAATAAATGAGTGAAGGGAATTGAAAAGAAAAAAGTTACTTGCGCATAGAAAAGTAAAGGCAAGTGTAAATTTGCACTGTACTTCAGGAGCAAAGTACTTGGAGATTGTTACAAAGTTGTTGAAGTTGTGAAGATGAAAAGGTTTTTTTAAAGTGCCTTTTCTGTCTATACTTATAAGGAAGTTCGAGGTTACACTCAAGTAGAGTTCCGTAGCCAAATCGTTAAAAATGAACTCTTATGATTTTGATATGTCCATCCATCTATCGGTCCGTTTGTCCGTCATTTTTAGCTGCAGACATGTCACATACATTTTACTTGAAAACTTTTTTTTTTTTATCGTGATAGAGTAAGAAACGGGCATGCAGGCCATCTGATGTTAAGTGGTCACTGCAGCCCATGGACAACCACGTCCAATCTCAAATAGAACAGAAGTTCTATTTAAGGATGGACGCGGATGCGTTCCTACTCTTGAGGACTAAGATGGTCGCCTCCAATAGTGTGTATCCGGCAACCACACCTCTCCAACCGAAACACAATACATGAAAAACATGTTGCTTTACGGCGGGTTATGAAGATGGCGGTGGTGCCGCCCCGGGCGAGCTCTAACGGCTCTATCACCTTTAACCATGTTAGTTAATTATTAATTAGCTATCCATATCTTGCTCATGATTGAAATACCAATAATACCATTTTAAATCGTATATGTATATATACAACACATACAACAATCATAATCAACATAATTTGAAAGTAATATCACGATTAGAAATACATGTTACGGCTTAAATCAGTTCTCACGATTAGAAAGTTTCTATGGGCCTTAGTAGTCTGAAGTAAACAAAAAAAAACTATTTTTTTTTATTGTCGGCGTATCTTCAGTCTACAAAAAAGAGCTCCCGTTTAGTGCCGCTTTCTGCATTCCTGACACGATCTGATGTATGCTTGCCGGAGTGAAGGTGTTAATACAATGTATACTATGTTTCAGGCACAAAATGGCGCTGCCGATGCTCAGGCGGTGTTGTGGTTGCCTATCATTGGAAGTCGGGTGTTTCGTATTATGCATTGTTTCTATGGTAAGCATTATTGTGTAAAAGGAAAAAAAACTCTAGTAAAAAGTATTACAACTATAGTTCTAGCGAGGAAGTGGTACCGCCCTTTTAATCCGCTATGGGGCGACAAACACACGACGTCTAGGACGCCCTACTCAAGTGTATCTGCTACTCCTATGCGATGAATAAGTAGGGATATTTTGAGTCATAAGTGTTCTGGCTTTTTCCGGGTTTCTTTTCAAGGGGATCGAATATCCCAGGATGCGGTCACGCTACACATTTGCGTAGAGATGGAAAGCATGGATGGTCAAAACGCGATTATCTTTTAGAATTGATGTGAAAATTCTTGGGTTGCAGCGACCATTGAACCCGAGGCGGCTCGTAACTCATTTGTACAATTATGTTTATTATTCTGTAAAGTATTATTAATAAATCTATAATAATATATTTACTTGAATCAATTACTAACAGTCGATCAATATCTTGTAGTCATTTACAATTTTCGAATATAATATTGTAAATAATACAATAGGTTGAAAATATTACAAATTTGTACAAGAATCCTATGCTTAATACAGTTAAAAATGATAATTATATTTTATTTAAATCTCAAAGCTACAAAACACTGTCAGTCCTCAGGAGTAGCAATGCGTGTTAATCTACTTTTGGACTTCAGTTCTATATTTAGTTAATTAAAGACTAGCGATCCGCCTCGGCTTCGCATGGTTGCATTCATATCATCACGTTACAAATCTTTGAAATGCTCCGCTATTCTCCGCTATAATATGCTATAATATATGTATGTTAATACATATAAACCTTCCTGTTGAATCACTCTGTCTACTGATGAAAACTTTATTAAAATCAATTGCGAAGTTTGAAAGAACAAAGCATACTGATGGCGGGAGTATCACTTGCATCTAAAACCCGGTTCTACTACGTCATACCACCTGCCCGTATGCAAGTCCTTATTCCATAAAACTTTCTTTATGGAATAGACGTGTCTTTTGGAGTTTCTTTCGCCGACTCTTCTCCAAAATGAAACATTTTACGAGTCGGTGGTACTTTATTGACGTTCAAAAAGAGTTCTGTAAATAAACTACTTTGAATAAAAATAATTTGATTTTGATTTTGAACTTTATTATATGTGTTTCACGGACACACGAATCTTTGATCATATTTACGAATATCCTCGGACAACAGTAACCACTTTCTATCAGGACTGCATGCTCGTTTGCTACCCTTTTCACATAAAACCTTTTTGTATATTTCAGTTATGCTGTATAGGGTACATCGTGGCGGGCGCGTGGAATCTCCCACGGCACCACCAACGCGAGCAGGAAGACAACCTGATCTCCATGACAATGGTTATGTTCTCCACATTGTCCCTCATCAGCGATTGCGTCGTGCTCACTGGGATTAGACTGGTGAGTGATACAAAGTCTAAGTAAATGGTATTTATTCAATTTTTTTTTTATTTTTTATAATGAAAGAGTAAGCAATGGGCATGCAGGCCACCTGATGTTAGGTGATCACTGCAGCCCATGGACAACCACGTCTAATCTCAAATAGAACAGAAGTTCTATTTAAGGATAGACGCGGTTG
>DWON01008153.1:0-12337 GCA_018251015.1 Phocides pigmalion okeechobee
AGTAGCAAACGAGCATGCAAACCACCTGATGTTAAGTAGTCGCAGTCCATAGACATCCACGTACAACCACAAACACGCCCGAAATCATATTTGAGATCGAACATACATAGATGCGTTGCTACTCTTGAGGATTAAGATAGTAGCCTCGCTTCAAAGTGTAGCCGGCATCCACACCTTTCCAACCGAATTACAAGCAATGTTTTACGGCGCATTATTGGGGCTGCAGTAGTACCTCTCCGGTAGAACTATAGTTCTCCCACATTGGTGGGAGATATTACCTGTACTTTTATATACGAAAGGCATACTTTTCGTATATCATAATATGCAGGTCACGTGAAATCGCTGAAACTCATACAAACTCACAAATAACATCCAACACAACTATAGTTCTACCTGTGAGGTATTTGGTACTTAGCAGCTAGTGAGCAAAAATTGGGTATTAAAAAATATATGTAAAGCAAGAGTTGATCGAAACGCAAGAATTGTTCGAAAAACAACAATTGATCGAAAAGCAAGAATTGTTCAAATACCAAAGTTGCTAGAATCACAAGAATTGCTCGAAACGCAAAGTTGCATTACACAAAAAATTGATTTGGGTGTTGTACTAAGCCCTATAAAATATAACCTAACAGCCCGAGTTTCTGAATGTTATAGAAGTAGACGTAGCAAAAATGATTGTTTCCCTGAGACGACTTGTAACGAGATAATTACGCTTTCTTGTCAGTGACATGTGCGTGTTCTAATGTCTTTTTTTAGCAAATTTCGTCATTCGTTCAAAGCATAATTGGCAGTCGATACAATGAATTGCTCTTCTATACAGATTGTAATTAACACAGTTTTGTTATTTTTTATCGTAATATCTATTCGTCGGCTAAATTTATTGATTCACACCGAATTTTGTCCATGAACAAAAATAAGAATACTTATTTTCATGCACTACGTTACGTTACTTACGGTACCAATTTTTTATTTTCCAAATTTCAAACCCATGGCTCGTGGTCATAGCTAAACTGACAGTTTTAAATTCCACGATCATATTAATTCTAAATCATAAACTGACAATTAAACCCAAAAATGTCTAATCAAGGACAAATAAAAGATAATAAAAAAGATTATTATTAATTCAAATTATTTAATGCATATCATCAATTTTCAGTCCTATAGTAATAAAATTGGGCCTCTTTTTTAACAAAAAATTGATACGTTAAGATTGCCATTAAAATATTTTCACGAAAAATGGGGATTAAATATTTTAACGCCTTGCTTGACCTTGCCTTATTTAGACGCGGCTGGTAAACGAAATAACTATTGCGCAAAATTATTAACTTGTTTTAATGAACAGGTATTAAGCATCATCTATACAAAATTACATTGAAATGTAACATTGAATTTCTTGAAATTAATTATAATAAAAACCTAACCAGGACACTACGGGAAGTTTGTGTTCATGCGTCATTGTGCATAGAACGCCGCATTGTCGCGTTAAATAGCAATCGCAATTCTCCGTGCCAGATATGAACCAGCCCTATTTTAATAAGCAGCATTGATCGAACGTGTGACTGATTGTTAGAAAAATTTTGTGGCGTTCGGACCCCGTATACCAAATTATAAAGCCAAGGGGAGCAAACAAACCAATAAGTTTTTTTTGAGAAGAGTAGCAAACAAGCATGCAAGTCACCGGATGTTAAGTAGTCGCAGCTCATAGACATCCACGTAAAATCACAAACTTGACTGAAATCCTATCTGAGCTGGAACGTACCTACATACGTCGCTACTCCTGAGGACTAACATGGTGGTCTCGCTTCAAAGTGTAGCAAGCCGCACCTTTCCAACCGAAACACAAGTAATGCTTTACGTCGGATTATGAAAGCGGCGGTGGTACCTCCCCGGTCGAACCCGTTCTCCCACTTATAAACATGAAAAGTGGAACATTAATTTAAAGAGAGTGCCGAGAGTTTTTTCCGCGGACTTTTTTCTCCCGGTCAACCTTAGCCAACAGGGCGCTCAAAGCCGATGTACTAATTTTGCATTGTCCCCTTGACGTTCATTGAGTGTATATAAATACCTTACAATGAAATAAAATATTTGAATTTGAATTAGCACCATGTGTCTTGTGCATAATGGAAATCACCTTTCTTAGTACGATATAGGCATCAGCGTTGACCTACAGTGGCTTTAGGTCTACAGTGTCATTATCACGCGGCGGGGTCGCTGACCGATCTTACGTGTGATAGTTTCACTTTCGATTGGACCGCTTCGACTACGAAACGAGCGAAGATTAATTGGATTCGATTCTATGTTTGCTTTCCAATGAAAGTTTTCTATTTCAATAATTGCCTTTATGCGGATATTCAAGCCTATGTCAAGTTTATTGGGACGAAATTTGAATTAAAATATTATTTATAGAAATGATTTTTTTGTGTTCTGTTGCGATTAGACGTAGTTATTTGATACTCAGGTTTGGTATGTGGGTCAGTAAATATCAATTTATTATAGAAAACGAATATAAGTGAGAATTTAGAAGAGTGAGATAAATGGAATGATAGGTGGGTAGAATGACTAATGGAGAAATCGTATGTGGTCGTGATAGATCGATAATTAGAAAGGGATGTACATTTTTTTTATTGTGAAAGAGTAAGAAACGAGCATGCAGGCCACCTGATGGTAAGTGGCCACTGCAGCCACCACCAATCCACGTCCAATCTCAAATAGAACTGAAGTTCTATATGCACATGAGTGAGATGAAAAATAAAAAAAAATGTTGTTTACTTTTAATACAGCGGTTTGGTAAAAGGGGACATTTTTGCGTCTCGAGGTTTTTGTCGGAGACATTGAGATGGGGAACCGAGAAAAGATTTTTTTTATGTAAGAAGAGTAGCAAACGAGCATGCAAACCACTTGATGTTAAGTAGTCGCAGCCCATAGACATTCACTTACAACCACAAACACAACCGAAATCCTATCTGAGCTCGAACGTAGATTGCTACTCCTGAGGACTAAGATGATCGCCTCGCTTCAAAGTGTAGTCGGCAACCGCCCTCCTCCAACGGAGAGACAAGTAACCCTTTACGCCGAATTATGAGGACGACGAAAGTACTTCCCGGTCGAACTATAGTTCTCCCACCTTTGAAAAGTGACAATCCCGTTCAAAACGAGACGCATGGTCACGTGAGGTACAGGCAATTACTACCATGTAGCCAGCGGCGCACCTGTCTCCATTAAGATTCGGAATGTGGTAAACCCATTATAATTATACGAGCAATTTCGTTTACGTAAAAATATGTCGTTGAGTAAGTCTGACGAAAGATATTGAGATTTTTACGCTCAAGTCGCAACGCCATCTAAACGCAACTAACCAATGAGATACTCGCTTTGCAAGATTCTGAGATCGTCTACTTTACGTGACATATTCATGCTTAGTCGGTTTTAACGCTTTGACTGTGGCTCGCATATTAATATATGTGATCTAAAAATCGATGCGGGAGGCGGACTAAGCTGGAGCTCTTTTGTCTAGACTGAAGATACGCCGATAATTCACTATCAGGTACGGTCAGTTTAGCCGTGAACACGAGCCATGCAACTAATTCGAAATATGTACAATCGAAAATATAAAATCTTGCGTACCCGGTACGTATCAAAATGTGTAATTTCCGCTATAATTTTAGTTTGAAATCAAAATATTTATTTTCTATTATGTTAAAAAAATTCTAAACACGTTAGTATACAATCAATCTTCCAAAAATAAGGATTACTCATCGTGATTTCTTTTAACGTGCGTGGTAAGACCATAAAAACTAGTTCTGACTACTTTAGTTATATGAAGCAGTTTATGAAAACATATATTTCTAAGTAAGTTATTTGCTATTAGTTATTTAAGATTAGAAATAACGGACTTACTTATATATTTCCATTATATGGTGACGGTGAGCACAGGAGACAGCTAGTCGTGTATTTCAAAGTCTCCAGTGTCATCTGCACACAATTTTGAGTAAAGAGAACTGTTTCATGGGAAATAGAATTAGCCTAGTGAGGTAGGCTCAGTTCCAAACTTTCTTAGGTTTTAGGACTGATTTGAGCCAAAAATCGGTGTAGGGATATTACCTCCCCGGTTCACCCGTTTAGACTAGTAATACGTTGCCAAATTGTTACCATAGCGATACAATTCGATAAATATGTTTTCTATTTGTTACAGGATTTTCAATAGGCCGTACCGAGGTGTATGGACGCTGGCACAAGACTATTCTACATATTGTAAGGTGAGAAATCATACATAAATTAAAATTCGCATCTATATATATAAATATGGTCCCAAACAATAATTCACTTTTTCTATGTACCGGATAATCGTGAGTACCAGTTACATAATAAAACTAAATTTTATTCTACCCCTAGTGAGAAAAAATTTTAAATTTAGAATGGTAACAGGCTGTAACATTGAGGTATACGTGTGCTATCCGCCACATGCCTGTGAGATAGTTGACTACATTCAAACCGTAGCAAATACATGTTTAACCGCCTTATAATCGGCCGTGCACAGTATCATGGTTGCGCAAAGACAGCGTGTAATGAAAGTATTCGCATTTGCCTCGTTTTTATCAGCAAATAATTATCATCTGTGTGGTCCGGCCTAAATAGCGCGCCTTAGGGCACTTCCACACTAGGTTTCGTGCACAAAGTTGGTATCAAATATGCTTAGACGTTTGCACGTTTTACACTAAATTAAATGTTCGGAGCTGGTTAGTTGAAAATGAAGCTAACATTTTTTTTATTTATTGATGAAAGAATAAGAAACAGGCATGCAGGGCAATTAAATATTTATTTATTTAATTTTTCAAATTTAAACGGAACTTTATTGAGTGTGTTGACTGTCCTTTTCCAGTCCCTTTATTATTTTATTGTAATATATTATTTGCATACAATTAAAAACTATTTTTAATGATGCCAAAGAAGTATGACTTCTCACGCGCATACATAAGTACACGCACCCTTTTTTATGACAATATCAGACATAAAATAATTATTGTAGTAATACAAACAAAGATAAAAATTACTTAAAATTTTAGTTTTATGTCGACTCCAACAACGAAAGATTTAGTCATAAATTTAATTGGATTGTCCCTCAGTGTTGTACAAGCTTTGTAATTGCGGGCTAACGTATTACCAGAGCTGAAGGCAATGGGGATGTATTGTTACATTGTTCACGCATATCGGACCTGTGACTATTATGAAAGGATCGCTTGAATCATACAATGTATCGTAGTTGACTGTTAAATGTTTTAACAAGAAATGTAAGTTTTCTCAACTTAATTCATCCAACGGACAGCAATTTGGATTAACCTTTTTTTATCTAATTAACAGATTTTATGTGCATATATTTAAGTTTTTATAGTATTGAAGATGCGAGAGATATAGTTCGACCCTGGAGGTACCACCGCCGCCCTCATAATTCGTCGTAAAGCATTACTTGTGTATCGGTTAGAGAGGTGCCGTTGCCGGCTACACTTTGAAGCGAGACGACCATCTTAGTCCTCAAGAGTAGCAACGCATCTACGTACGAGCTCATATAGGATTTCGGTCGTGTTTGTGGTTGTATGTGATTGTCTATGGGCTGCGACCACTTAACATCAGGTGGTTTGCATGCTCGTTTGCTACTCTTCTCACAGAAAAACAAAATTTGTTCTAAACTTATCTGATGCATAGGACAGCAAATTGGGTGAAGCTTTTTATATTTAACTGATAACACCACGGTTTCATACCCGTTTAATAAGATTGTTAACGTGATGTAGATTGTGTAGTATACGTATTTCCGTTTTAATTCCATTATAATTCGTGTCTTAATCTGTTCAAGAGAAACAATTCCACGACGTGGAACTCGTACAATCATCGTGTAGCTGTAATGGTTCAGACAACGCACGCCAATCCAACATATTTCATGGTATTGAATTTTGTCTCGCTTACTAATCCTTATAATATGGAGAAATCAAAAATGAATCCCTATTTTCCTTGATGACATCATAATTTTAAATTGACTTCTTCTATATTGATCTTTATTCTATAGATTTCCTAATACTTTGCAGATGATTCTTACGAAAAAAAAAAATTACGCGGGAACTTGAACATTTCATTTCACAGTTCGTTATGAACTTCACGAGTTTGACAGTTTGCTTTGACTTCGCGCGTTTCAAAGTTCGCTTTAAGTGTTTTTAAAATATTTTTTATTTATTAAGGTTCGGATTGATTATTTATACGACCATGCTGAAATTATCATAAAATTTCGTTTAATATTTTTTTTTACAAAGGTACTAATTTTTTTTATTTTGTGATCGATAAGTAGCTGCATCGGGCAAGCTGTTAACCGTCAATATAAATTGCGTGAACTGCTAAACGCGCTACATACTTTTCTCCTATAATTATTTACTACACCGGATTTCTCAGATGTAGTATATTATATTATAACTATTTATTTTCGAAATACATTTGACAAATTACTCCGATTTAAACATGCAACTGACATTTGCACCGTAATACGTTTGCCGTAAATAATTTCGAATTTAATATGGTTGGAATGGCCTATAAGCACGAAAATGTTGGAATGTTCCACTGTCGCTAATACGTGTTTACAACGGCTCTCAGATGTATTAGGGTGTTACTCCATTAGCTATGGGAGGGCCACTGTTGGTCGTTCGTCTGGTGTAATTGGAGGAAAAATGGAACAAAGCAACAGATAGAAAAAGGGCAGCGAGGGAGACAGATAGAGAGAAAGGAAGAGGGAGAGAGAGAAAAAGTCAGAGAGAGAGCGATTAATAGAGACGGGGCATTCCACGAGGCTTTTCCTAGTCTTTTGAGGAGGGAGGAAAAAAGAAAAATAGAGAACGAAATTTTAGATCCCATAATAGTTCGTATTTATATTTCATAATTCACTATGTATTTCATTATGTATCGCATTGTATGGCATTTGTTGTAAAATACATCTATTAATATATTACACTCCTCGGTTTTCTCCAATTTTCCTCAGGAAGGAAATATCCATCGCTGAAGGAGTGGTGCTTATAAAATCCGCAGTTAGTTAAAACTTTAAAAACTATAGTAAAATACGTATTGATAAGAAATTATGAATGAAAAATGTGTCCAATAGTATTCTGTGCGCGCGCACCATGGCAGACTTCTGTTTTTAATATAGATTACCTTACCTGAGACATTGCACAAACGGGCAGATAAACATGTCGAAATTGTAAGGGGTTTTCAAAATCAAAATCAAAATATTTTTTTCAAAGTAGATTCTTTACAGACCTCTTTTTGACATCAATAAACTACCGCTGACTCGTAATGTGTTTCGTTTTGGAGAAGAGTCGGCGAAAAAACATTTTCTTAGTCATTTGGGCACAGAACCCTAAACGTACGTACGGTGCGCACGCGCAACATTACGCAAGTGCGCAACTGCGCTCGTGAGACATTCATGGGCTTTTTAATCGACCATATTGTTAATCGAGTTGCCACACACGTCTCAGAATACACAACGAAAACCTTATGTGGATAGGACCTGCTGTTTTTGTCGTTATTTTATTATGTTTATTATTTTGCGTTGACATGTTGACGCTAAAAGAGTCCAAGATGAGTATATATTTTCGATAACTTACTTATTATCTACTAGTTTTTATACGCGACTTTGCTCGCGTTGAAGCTCTTAAATAAATATGAAAGATCATTGCAGCGAGTAGTAAGTAAATAAAATCGTACCTAACCTCAAGAAAATTTAAATAATTTCAGTATTTCTTATAAATGACACAACAAAATAACATGAAATATAGAAAAATCAAGACGGATGAAGCTATAGTCAATAAGAAGTTAATTTGAAGACTTTGAAGCTACATTTTAATTTTCTTTAACAATCATGTCTGCAAAAATATTTTATGTAAAAAGTATCATATGGCAAAGTGTAGCCCGCAACCGCACCTCTTTAACCGAAACACAAGTAATGCTTTACGGCGGATTATGCGGGCGGCGGTGGTACTTCCCCGGTCGAAGTATATCTCTCCCACCTTTAATTAATAACCTTTAGTTTATGGTAGGCGTTTAAGCTTATGTGCAGTTACAGGGTAGAGCTAACAGATATCTAAACAAAAATAGCAATAGATCAACATCATAAAAAGACGTAACTCTTATTTGCAAACGCAGCTCGGATCACATCCATTGAGCCATCAGTGTACGGAGATAAATCTCAAACGGCCGAGGATTACCATTCGTTCATTTTTATTTGTACTTACCGCACATTGGGACTTATCGGAGGGGCGATCTGCCAGTCAAGCGTCGAATGATTGGAGCGCTTGCAGTCAGTGTTTAGTTTGTGTGATACAAGCTACAAGAAACAAAGATCTACAATCTATCTTAATCTCAATATTATAAAACAGTCTCCCGACGTGTCTCTCTGTCTGTTCGTGATAAACTCAAAAAGTTCTGGACGGATTTTCTCACAGTTTGAAACAACAGGTAGAGTGATTCCTGCGAACGGTTTGGTGCATAATAAGTTCAGTATATTTTACATAATAATTTAGTAGTCGTTCGAAATGGATGTTTCTAATTATTAGTTTATGCAACTAATAATTAGAAACAAAACTGGACGCATGTATGAAAGCAAAATAATGTAAATAAATATAAACTCTATTATCCGAGCGAAGCTGGGTCGGGTTAGTTGGGTTAGTAATGAAAAAAAAAACTTGAATCTAATCTTGAATCTGAATATCAATCGAGTGTGCAACCCACCTGACGGAAAGTGGTCGCTATGACATACGACATCTGAATAAAAACGAGTACAGGCACATTACTACGCGTCACTTCTCTTAAGGAGCTGAGAAGGAACATCGGAAAAGATTTTTATATGAACGATTTATATTATATATAAATCGATACTAGTGACTCGGCGCTAGTATTGTTATATGATAGAATGACAATTCGATCGAAGTGTTGCTAGCATGTGGATATTGCTACAAATCGAGATCTGATAGAACTATAATTCGATTGGGAGGGAACATCGCTCTAATAATCCGCCGTTAAGTACCTTGTTTTGGTTGGGATGCAGTTGCCTGCATTGTTTCAGGTTAACAAGTGATGCCACCATCTCAGTCCTCATGAATAGCAACGCAAGAATGCACAGTTTGATAGGACGTGGATATCTATGGACTGCAAATACCAATATTGCCTAAAAAGTAGGTCATTTTAGCTATAATTATTTTCGACTACTGTTCAGTTCCAACCTAATATAAATAACATGTAGTTTAAATCGAGACTAGAAACACACGCAATCTGTGAACAAAATTTGAAGTAAATGAAATAAGTCATATTTGCGTTATTAATCCACAATTAATTAAACGAACGACATTTCACTTTTATATAATAGTAGGGATGCTTATTCTGAAGTAATTTTACTGGATCCTATACTATCAAAGATGATAACTAATTTCGAATACGCACGTAACTTCGAATACTTGGAAACACGTGTCAGGGTTCAAATCCCGAAACTCTATGTAAAATGTGAGAATCTTACAAGGCGATTACTGCGTTCATGCCAATCGCTAACCTCTCGTAACTTGAAGCACGTGTAAGTGTATTGCGGCACGCGCGCGCAATCTGCGCCCTCACTCGTTAATTGATCGGCGCACCTGTTGCACGGCGCAGCTGGCGTCCTGTGCCGTCCATTTGTACCATCTGTTTATGATATAATCTGCCGAGTTTCTTTCTTTACTGGTACGTACTACCAATGGGACAGAAAGGTCCTTGATTGACAACCACGTGTAGGCAAAAGGAGCGCAACGCGTCCCTTAGCCAGGTGGACCTGATAAGGATAACGTGTAACCGCTGGATACAGGCATAGAACTGGTCTAAGTGGCGCCATCTAAGGGAGACCTATGTCCAGCAGTGGCTGCGTAAAGGCTGACGGATAGAAGTAAAGAAAACGGTTATTTAAGAGACTACTTAATACTCGTTCTATCATACTGCGATCTATAATAATCTTCACAAATCGTTTCTTGTAGCTTGTACACAGAATCTAAACACTGACTGCAACCGCTCAACCATTCGACTCTTTTCTGGCAGATAGTACCTCCGATTAGAATCGCTGCGGCCAATCCGCGTGTAATGACAAACAGAACTGAAATCCTGAGGTCATACGTAGATGCGTTGTTACTCCTGGGAATTAAAATGTCCACCGCGCTTGTAAGTGCATCTGGTAACCTTATTTTTACGGAAAATAATGAGAGCGTCAATGCTATCTCCCTGATTAAACTATTGTTTATCACTTATCACCAAATAAGTTTTTATGCTTATTACATCAGTGTTACGATTTGTTTCGTTCTAATTTGAAATGGAGGAACAGACGCCGAGTTTTAACAGTTCTCTAGAGAGTAGTGGAGAGAGTAGCAAAGAAAGTAGCCAGAGTAAGAAGAAATAGAATATGAATAATATTTGGGGTTAATCTCTAAATTGATTTTACATGGTATCTTTCACTTTCATTAAGTGTATGTAAATACTTTATAATGAAACAAAATATTTGAATTTGAATTTTAGTTGAATTTTCGGTTTAGGCACTATTCTCGACGGAAGCTACTTTTAGTTTACAAATTCGTCATCGATGTATATTGCATAGAGCTATCAAATAAACATGAAGATTATTGAAACCAACGAATCATTGCTGACCAATAAATCCCGAGCTGGGGCTAATTGTAGACATAATTATGAACCAGTGGACATAGCCATTCCCGAAGAAGCCATTTTTGAAATACTTTTTACGGAAACCTAAAGATAAAGTCCATACGTTATACTCAATAAAAATGAAATTGCGCAATGTTTTAGGCAGTATTTCAGTACGCTCCCATATGTAGTTAACAACGTACGTGCGCAAAGTACAGTATCCAGTCCGTGTAAGCTAGAAACTTAGAGCCTAATTCGAGCCGATCGACAGCATTCCCGCGATAATTGCGCCGATTACTCCACATATGGTCATTGGGAACAACGATGTTGTAATGGCTACCGTCCTACCCGGCCAGTGTGTATGGGTACAAGTGGAACAACGGATGCAATTTGTTTTTGCACGAGTAACTGATACTTGACGGTATGTTATCCATCGGCAATGGTGGTGTTATAGCCGTTTACTCCTAATTTCATCATCAACTCGTTATTGTCCCACTGATGGGAACTTAGAACAAAAAGGGTTAAGCCACAATATATTTAGCTTGCTGACCCCGCGAATTGGTCAATGTCACATAAATTTGAGAACTTTGTGGAGAACTCAAAGGGGTATATATTTTTTCAATGTTTTTCTAGTCGCAGTTAATTTCTAAAGCAAAGATCGTTGTCATGTTGAAATAAATTATATATATTATATGATCTCTTATGTTATATATATTATATTATCTCTTGTTAGTTCATGAATCGGTCATACCTCTAAAGTACACGAATAGATGTTACATATTAAATTGCTAGGTAAAAATGTTTCAGGTACTAGTATTACAGTTCGGACGGGGATGTATCATCACTGTCCTCGTAAATCCATCTTAGTCGCAGATCGCAGAAATGATTTCAGTCCTGTTTGATTTTGGGCGTGATCGAGTTGCAGCGACTACTTAACATTAGTTGGCATGCACGCTCATTTACTATTACATAAGAAAACACCTACTGAACCCTTACGAGATACTTCAACAGCAGGAACGTATTCCTTACGGCGTATTCTCGACATTAAAAAAAACTTACATGCACATTATAGATTAGAACGTGAAAGGTGTGTGGTGTGGTCCGGCGCTGTCCGCCGGCAGCCCGCTTGTCGGAAACAATGGCCACGATCTGGCATCTCGCATATTGTCTACCGAACGCTCTAATAGCTGCCCGAGATGTGCGCTTTTACACCGATGCAGGAATTTTATAGACACGCTTCGTAAAATATACAATGTTCCTGTAGCTTGACCAGAATAACGCTATCGTATCTGCCTGTGAAGACAACAAGGCACGCCTTGTCCTGCCTATCGTAAGAGACGATTAGAAGGAGTCTTCCAGAGCCGGAAGTGGTAAGAATGGGAGCTCGTGCCATTCCAACGTAGCGATCCCGGTATACACGTCGGTGTGGAATCACACAGGATAGGTAAAGACCGGTTCCTGAGGAACCGGGAAAGCTCTCCCGAGATGTGCTAGATTGGCGTGGTCATTTTATTTTTATTTTTTATTTTTTATTTACTTTAATTAACACGGTACAGACCAATTACATTAATTAAAGAACAATGCATTTATACATCACGCTCGCAGAACTTCAAACATTCTGACAATATTTTCATCCATCCATCCGCGAACAGAT
>DWON01008154.1:0-12337 GCA_018251015.1 Phocides pigmalion okeechobee
ATATGTACATATAGTCGCAGGTTGCACTTAGTAGGTATATAAGAATATACATAACTATATAAGGAGAAAATTATATTATACTGTAAATAGCTTCAGGATAAATGGAATAATAAACAATTTTACTCGTGTTATTGTGGTTACCGATATAAAAATACCCATTATGACTAACATATAAGTATCTTGAAGCTACAATAATAGCTACAAACTCGTATAGCTCCTTTAAAATAACAGTTACCTTCATCGAAACGAATAATTTACATCTGTTGTATTACATAAATTTATTTACAACAATAATAATTACAAATGTAAAGTGGGATACTTTAAAAGGATTTTTTTTTTCTGTGTAACGGTTACTCAAAATTAACGCTTTTCAATTGCCGATATTTTGTTAATCGTGAGTATCCGTTGTAGAATAAAATACCTTAATAAAAAAGTCTTTTATATCCTTCAGATAGTTTACAGTGTATTTTTAAGTAATTTTTAATTTAAATAGTGATTTCATTCTTTGTCTTGGTATGGTTATTCTGTAAGAACCCCTCTATGGGTAAACGCCTCCTCCAAGTTTTGCCAGTTTTCTCTGGATTGCGCTCTTCCTGGTGGCGGTGGTACCTCCCCAGTCGAACTTTAGTTCTCCCACCTTTACATCTTTGTATTAACCATAATTTAGGAAGTTTGATAGGCTGGCAACCCTATAAGCGAATGCAGTGAAATCACCTGCCACTTTCAGTGGAGATCTTGCAACATCTACTATCGATACTGCATGCTAACTGCATCAATATTCAGCTGTGACTGCGAATTGGCTGAGGGTAATGGACTTGCATCACTGCCACGGGTTACACGATAAACTATCAAATCAAATCAAATCTTCTTTATTGTGGAAAATAGGTTACAATAGTTCTTAAATACATATAAAGTCTCTCTATATTCCTGCCCTAAAAGGGGCGTACATTTTTTAAAGTCCATAATTTAATATAATTCATGCAATAATTAGACAAGTGAAATTAAGTATATGATTATTAGTTTTAGGTAAAAAAACCCTATGATATGTATGAACGGTTCTATCAACCATTCCAGCAATAATAACGGTTGCTAGAACGGTTGATAGAACCGTTCTGTTACAGACAAATTGGAAAAAAATGGAAGTATGTTTGCTGTTTTACAGCGCTCAAGATTAACAACTTCTGAGGACTAAGATGGTCGCATAGTACACTAGGGATATGTATCGGTTCAATCATTCCAACAACAAGAACGGTTGCTAAAACGGTTGTTGTTTCAGACACAAATTGGAACAACAATTGGAACTATATATGCTGTCTTACAGTCCTCAAGAGTAGCATTTTCTGAGGACTAAGATTGTCGCCTCACAGTACACTGGGGAGAGTCTATATTATTTACATCATCATCTATTTTAGAGTAATCTACAAAATATCCCTTATTTGATTATTTATTATTAATTAGATAATAATAAATTAAAATACATATCATATGTTCAGATAATAAAAGTTAAAAATATAATATTAATTCGGATATGTTTCTTATTATTATGATGTCTAGAGTTCAATTTTCTGTTTTTACAATAATTTGAACCAGCTGCATAATTTCCCATTTACAAAACGTTCAATAAACGCAAAATGTCCAAATAGCAGAACATCAAATTGGCAATACGAGCATTTTACAGAAACTCCAAAAACAAAATGTCCAATTCTCAACATGTTCAATTTTCATGAATATTTATTTGACGAATGACTTTCTGAGAACTGGTCACCTGGACCTTTTGCAAATTGGACATTATGAGCTGGACCAAATGGTTGTAAAGACAGAAAAATACAAACTTCATCCGTCATAATTATAACAAACAATATCTCAATTGTTATTTACGAATTTTTAAAGTGGACATTTACTAATTTACCAGTTTTGTTTCAACTTTTTGCTTGTTACTTGTTACTTGCTATTTTTCTTATTAGTGAAACATGTGCCAATGACAAGATTGCCTCTTACTAATAAATCAAGATACAATGAGTTCGTGTAAATGTAAATTGGCATTTCTTTATATACAAGCTATGTACGTACATAGTATCACGTACTGCGTGCTGAATGCGATTTCTACACCTATGTATATTCCGCCAACCATACCCTGGCTCCGCACGAGTTCATTTACTATCGCATTTCTTTATTATAATTTGCATGTATTAATCAAATGAAAATAAAAATGAAAACCCAAAACTCAAATCTGAAAACTGAAAACTCAAAATTCAAAAGTCAGGTTCAGATTTCAGATTCAGAAATTAATTATTTTTTTTATTTCGTTATAAGGTGTTTACATCCACTTAATGAATTTTAAGGATATAATGTAAAATCAGTACATCGACGTCCTTTGCTCCGTCAGTCTAATCGCTACATGTAATGCATACCAGCTACATTCTAGATACCAGCTCCATGTTGACAGGTGGTAGAACTATAGTACGATCGGGGAAGTACCACAGCCTCCCTCATAATCCGCCGTGAAACAACTCTTGTGTTTCGGTTGGAGAGATTTGGTTACCACTTGTAAATTGACAACCATCTCATTTCTTTTGCATAGCAACTCATCTGCACGACGGTTTGCAGGACTTAAGTCCTGTTGGGATTACACAGTGAAATTATCTGGTTTCCTCAAAAAGAGCTTTTAAAACCGACGATGTACTCACGACATAGTATTGTAAATGTCTTTAGCAACAACTTCCGTACTTTATTCTAATCGTTAGGTAATAATGCATACCAGCTACGTGACGCTCACCACACGTCTACGTTCCCACAAGTAACCCAAGCTGTGAAATGTCAATTGGAGCTAATTGACAGCTCGGTTTCGGTGTCAAGAGCTTGGTATCTGGAATACACATTATGTGTTTAATGCTGCGAGAGACGGTCCCGAGACGAGAAGTGCGATCCAAATAGCATTATCTTCGAATTTGTCAGATCATCTTTATATACATATTTTGATCCCGGGCAAAAATCTTTTGAAACTTTGTGTCTAGTATAAACGACTTATCACTTCTTTAAACAGTGGAGACAAACAGTAAAGTTTGCCTGTGAGTTATAAAATAAAATAAAATAAAATAATAAAATAAAATAAAAATAATTTATTTACCATAAAAATAATATTTTTAATATAGACAATATTCAACATTGTAATTCTATTCTATGATTATACCCGGTTTTCAGTTCAAATTTAAATTGTGTTATGGATATCCGTGTTCACACTAAGTAACATTAATTAATTAGTAACATAATTATTCTCTAAGTTCTCAAAGGTGTGTTAAGTGTACCAATCGTCACTTGGCTAACGTGGTGGAATATGGTCTAACCCTTCTCATTTGAAGACACATTACTAGAAGTTTTTACGGGTCTTTACTGAAGATTACGGGTTACGAGGGACTGTAATATAAAAACGAATGTAAGGTTATCATAAAAAGCAAGCAGTAAATTCTGAAATTACTGAAAGACACGCGAAGGTTTTTTATTGTATACCTACCGTAGTGGTTGTTTGTCAGGTCCATGACTTATGACGTAGACAGGTAAACTTTGTATTTACCAGGGGCAAATAAACTTTATTAATTTTGGTAACGAGTACCACCAGGACACAGTCTTGTACACAAGTACTATAGTTCGACCGGGGAGGTACCACTGTCTTCATAATCTACAGTAAAGTGGCTCTTGTGTTTCGGTTAAAACATAAATTTTAATAATTTCTACCACAACAAATAATTACCACAACGACGCGAGTCTTGTAACAATTGCTGTTATAAGACTGTGTTACTGTTATAGTCAGACTATATTTCGACCGGGGAGGTACCACCGCTACCCCCATAATCCACTGTAAAGCGGTTTTTATGTTTCAGTTGGAAAATTACTTTTAATCATTTCGGTGGTTTTTATCAGAACGACACGAGTGTTGTTACAGTTGACTATAGTTCGACCGGGGTGTTTTTGTAACTAAATTGTCACATACAAAATAAACGATAGATTTGTATACGAAAAACACAATAATTATTACATTTTTATACTAAAGTATTACACATAACGATAAATGTGTATACAAAATTCATGTAATATTTTTGAAAAGACTGTATTAATGATACCTACATTTGTTTTTTTTCTATTTGACGTATCAAACGAAGATTTATTTCGCCATCTTTTTTGATTCGAAAGAATAGCAAATGAGTCCAAACCCTCCATAAGACTAAACCCTGTATGACGTCGTGCAAAATATTTGTTTATATCTTTGGTATTTTTGTAGGCTGTGCATTATTATGCTATCTCATACTAGAATATGAACAAAAATAAGCTATTCAACCAACTTTTATTTTGCTATACAGTTGGCAGCCATTGCTTATGCAAGCAAAACCGCAGGACAACCCTAGTAACTAATATAAACAGGATAAAGGTGTAAGCATTAAAAAACCGCGCCATCTCCGGCCCTTTGAGGCTCACCTTTGATGTAACTCACAATGCTTTTCCGGCAGATTTAATGAACAGCTCGCTCTGTGCCAATCAGGAAGTCGTTCTTAGTATTATATATTAGTGTTTATTATGACACTTTGAAAATATTTTATTATTATTAAGTGACATATTGACATGATTTAACTATTTTTTTATGTAAGAAAAGTAGCAAACGAGCATTCAAACCACCTGATGTTAAGTAGTCGCAACCCAAAAACATTCATGTACAACTACAAACATGACTCAAATCCTATCTGGGAATGTAAATAAATTACTACTCCTTAGGACTAAGATGGTCGCCTCGCTTCAAAGTGTAGCCGACAACCGCACCTCTCCAACAGAAACACACGTAATGCATTATGCTTTACGGCGCATTATGAGGTCGGCTATAGTACCTCCCCGGTCGAACTATAGTTCTCCCATCTTTAAAATTAATTATTTTTATTTCACCACAAAATGAAAGAGTAAACTCATGTACTTTATAATATTTAATATATTAAATGTATCGCATGCACAGTTATGTAAATTAAGTTAAGAAAGTAATATTGAAAGTAAACTTCTCAACATAAAACGATTGTAACGTTACAATAAGCTCTAAGTTTCGTTTTGACACAAAGCGTCGTTTCGTCGTGACATAAATCATGACTTCGTGCTTACCGCGCTTATGTGCTAATTGGTTCATATGCAAGTGTTAACGTGCGTTTAGAAATATCGTTGGAAATTACATTTAAAGGAAGCTCTCAAATGTTCTTCGTTCATAAAAATTAACATAGTTTAAGAATAAGGAATTTAAAGTAACCGACAATTATTTTAAATTTTATCCAAGCTCAACATTAAATAGTAAAATCATACATTCTGTACTATTTAAAGTATCATACCGTATGTCAGATACCGTAGGTACAGTTACCTAACTCATGTTAAAAAATGTAATAGAAAAGTAAACTTCTCGCCATCAAACGGTTGCATCGTAAGCTCTAAGTTATTACGCGTCGTTTCGTTTTGACATAAATCATGACTTCGTGCTTACCGCGCTTATGTGCTAATTGGTTCGTGTGCGGGTGTTAATGTGTGCCTGTAGATGTCGCTGGTAGTGAAGTGAAGTAATAAATGTATTATAATGGTACTTTACGAGTTTACTATTTAAGAAATCATTTTCACAAACGCCCGGTTTGAAAGTTTTATGGGGAGTAAGTGAAGCGTTAACAAAAAGTGAGATCGTTACTTTGATTCTACATACACAATGTTTGGCATTTTGTAAGTGGACACTATTTAGCCTCTCCGCGCAACATGGTTGCGCAAACTTATAATTAATGATTTGTGATTGCCGTGGGCCTGTACAAGTATAAAATAATAAGAGTAAAAGGGCGTGAATTGAAAAAACTTTTATTTTTTTATGAGATAAGAGTAGGAAACAAGCATACAAAACACCTGATGTTAAGCGCATATCCACGTACAACCACAAACACGACTGAAATCCTATGTAAGCTCCAACATAGATACGTTGCTACTCCTGCGGACCAAGATGGTCAACTCGCTTCAAAGTGTAGCCGCTAACCGCACGTCTCCAACTGAAACACAAGTAATGCTTTACCGCGGATTATGAGCGCGGTCGTACCTCCCCAGTCGAACTATAGTTCTCCCATCTTTTAAAGTAATAATAAAGTGTTTTAATCTTGTTTCTACGTCTATATGGTTTAAAGCTTCCGATATATTTATCGAGCCAGAGTGTGACGGGAATGCATTCAAGATTATTAAGCAGGGAATGGTTTGGTTTAGTGGGCGGTAAGTAAATAGTTTACTACTTGTGGGTTCAAAGTATGACATAAATCATCAGAGTTGCTTCAAGTGGCGCTAATTGCTTTCGGTTTGTTGTGTGGTAATTGTGGCTTCATAATACCGTGTTATAAAGCTATTTCTTATTATCAATTGTCACTAGTGTAACCCTGTGGCTTCTCTCGTGAAGTTGCTTAAACGTCTACTGGGTAAGGAATGTGATTTTGTGAATAATGGTATTTTTTATCTTTGATTATTGTTGCTATGTACTGGCTACTCACGATTAACGATTTTTTATTTTTTATGGTGTTATAATAACTTCAATTATTTTGCTACTTACCGAGTAATCACGATAAACTATTTTTGATTGCCGAATATTTTGACAACCTACAATAAAATAGACTTTAGCCATGACCACGAACCATGCGGCTGGTTCGAAATATTCGCAATCAAAAGTAAAAATCGTTATCGTGAGTACCCGGTACAAAGTAAAATGTACAAATTCCGAGATTAATTAGTTTACAGTCATATGTTAATTACTTATCAATTATACGTGCTAAACTCATAAACGGATTAACCGATTACGGTGTGGTTTTTATGAATGTATTGCGGTAGGCTTCAATTAACATTTTAGCTTATACTTTAGCTTTTGCATATAGCTTTGTCACTTGTTAGCGTTCCTAGGAAACTATACTTCTGATTCTCTACGGGTCTACTGATTAACGTCTGTCAACTTCTATTTTCTACTTTCTTATAAGATTATTGATTAAACATAAGCAATTTTTGTTATAAGAAATCTAAAAAATGAATTCTACGTGAATGAAATCGCGTTAATAAAACATAAAAATAATAAAATACAACACATGTACATCGGCGCAGCGAGAATTCATATTATTCTTTCATACCATCTAATATCGTTCATACGCAATTGGATTTTGAAAGATTAATTTAGTGTATTACTTTAATCACATTCTTAACACTTCGACTGCGGCGCTCGGGTTAACGTTGCGGGAGGCACTAAGATTAAGCTTATTTCTTTTTTAGCATCTGTGTATCATCGACGAATACACAGACGTAATGTCCGCCCTAAGTCTTGTAGCGCTGACGTAAACACTGCACTTGTGTTCGCCCGTAATCCATACAGATTTGTACGTACAACACAGGTGTGAGCCGCAAGCGTTGCGCCGCGCAATACATAGCAGTGTTACGCCGCAGGGAAAGTGTTAAACGCATTCTTAATGATAACCATCTGTTACTATTATTACGTCTTCAGTCCGGAAGTCTTTTGTACTGTGACCTGTTTCGCCCACGCTCGCTGGCACCCCTCGGTTTGACAGACCCTAATCAAACTTCACATCGCCCTGCCTTTTAAATGCAGGGCCGTAATTAACTTTAAGTAACCCTTGACTGACGCGTAGCTCTTGGCTTGTTCATTGACGATTGAATCGAAGCTTAGTCGCGCGCGATTAGAAATTGGATGGGTCGCCGTTAGTGGTAAAATTTTCGTTTTCATGAATGTGAGTTCACATTAACTTTATTTTATTAAAATAATGTATGCGAAAGTATATAAATCGAGCATGCAGTCCATCTGATGTTAAATGATCTCTGCCACGGATATGAACTTATGTGGCTATCATGTTTTATTAGTAAAAATGTGAAAACAACACATTTTAGACACCCTTAGGAATTCTCTGTTCTTTACAAATGTATTTTATTTGTAATTAATTAAAACATTGTCAAAAATTACATTTAATTACATATAATTTACATGTTAATTACAGTAATAGACATCGCGCGGGAATGCGGCTAACGTTCTTGGCACCACGCCGCATGAGCACGGATTCCCTTTAGATTGTTAAGCTTTTATTATAGTTTAGTTTTTTATACAATTTGACTGCGGGAAACATAACTACTATGTTTATGTTTGCGTAACGCGCATGCTCGCATACAACTGTTTTGTTAATACAAATCTGTATGGCTTATGTGCAAACACAAGTGCTGTTTTTACGTAGGCGTTACAATACTGCGGGCGGACACAGCGGTTGTGTATTTATAGACACAGATGTTTAAAAACCCAACAGGTGTGTAACCGTCTGTGCATTTCCAGTATAGAAAAAACACCTCCAGTTTATTGCTGCCGTCCGTAACATTGATTTGATGAAAATCATGAGCGTCGTAGTTAAAGTGCTCATATTTTAAGCTTAACTCCAAATATATAATGGGATAAAAATCCGTGTCTCACAATAGACGTACATATCGTCGGTTTCCGTCAATCTTCCCACACTCGACAATTCTTACTTTTCTATAGTTGACACGAAAATCCATTCATGGAAAAAATTATGTTTTTAACCTCATTTTTCTTACTGTCTTTACGAAATAGTAATAGCTGTGAAAGTTTTGTTATGTTGAAAAAGTAGCAAATAAGCGTGTAGGCCATTTAATGATAAATGGTCTCTACAACCCACAGACGTCTAAATCCAACTTTAAACAGGACTAAAGTCCTAACGCCGTGTATACACACGTTGCTACTCCTGAGGACTAAGATGATAACCTCGTTTTTATGTAGCCAGGGACTGCACTTCTTCAACTGCTCATATGAACTGCTTTAAGACGAGACTGCTTAAGAGTATGAAGGCACCGATATTTCCCCGGACAAAACATTGTTCTAGCACAGTACTAGCGCAGTGTTTCGGTTAGGGACGTGTGTAAAAATTTAAATCCTCAAGGGTAGCGTTAACTTAGGTAAAGTGACAAGTCTACAACTTTACACACCTTTGAGAACTTACGGAGAACTCTTAAGCATGTTTCCTCACGACATTTACCTTTGCCTTCAAGCAAGTGATAATTAATTTTTAATACGCACGTCAAAAAATTAGTGTCATGTGCCAATAAATCGAACCCTGGACCCCAGTGAGTCTACATTTCTTTTGACCCTATTCACGACTTCCAATTAAAAATACGTTTTTTTATATTGAAAGAGTAAGAAACGGGCATGCAGGTCACCTTATGTTAAGTGGTCGCTGCAGCCATGGAAAACCACGTAGAATCAAAATAGAACAGAAGCTCTATTTAAGGATGGACGCGGATGCGTTCCTACTCTTGAGGACTAAGATGATCGCCTCCAATAACGTGTATCCGGCAACCACACCTCCCCAACCGAAACACAATACATTAAGAACACGTTGCTTTACAGCGGATTATGAAGGCAGCGGTGGTGCCTCCCCAGTCGAATATAGTTCTCCTACCTTTTAAATTAATGTAATACCTTTTAAATTTTTCTTTATCGAACATTCAATTTTTACAAGCAATTTAAGGTGTCGATCAATCGTGAGAGTAATTGGACGAAAAACTTTTTGTCATTCGACAAATCACATTGCAAAAACAATTTTTCATAATTACCACTTACTTAGACATTTGGAAAGGCCCTTATATCTGCTTAGCCGTGACCACGACTCATACATCTGGTTCGAAATATCGGCAATTAAAAATCATTAATCGTGAGTACCCGTTATATAGTAAAACGTATTTCGAAAGAACGTACGGGTACTTACGATTAACATTTCATTGCCGATATTTCTATCTAGTTTCACGGCTCGTAGTCACGGCTAACTGTTTAGCATGAACCATGCAACTGATTCTAAATATCGGCTATAATATATCGTTACTTGTACCCGGTACATAGAAAAATGTACATATTCCGGCATGATATTAGTTTAAAACATCTCTTATGTAAAAGAAGTTTAACAAATTAATTATAAGACCGTTTAGAAACTACAGAAGAAATTCGTCTTTAGTGAAATTAATTCATTTTTTGTCTAATATTTAAAATTTTGTGTGATTTACATAATAAACGGCGTATTATTAATGTAAATTTACAAAAAAAGTTCGCATTTAGTGATTTTAATTGAAATTTTGGTGTAATATTTCAAATTTTGTGTAATTCAAATAAAAACTGCGTATTTTAAATGGACATTTACAGAATAAGTTTGCATTTATTGATTTTAATTGAAAATTTTGTGTAATTTACATAATAAATGGCGTATTATAAATGTAAATTTACAGAAAAAGTTCGCATTTATCGGTTTGAATTGAATTTTGTGTAATATTTCAAGTTTTATGTCATTTACATAATAAACGGCGTAATGTAACGAATTTATAGATGCTGGATGCTTGACCGAGAAATATCATGATATAGACAATAAATAGCGTATGTTTTAATGTTTATCTTGTATAGTTCGCACACAGAACGGACAACGAAACGAACGAAACGAAATAGCAGTGTCTGCAACTGTTTATTAATAATAACTAGTTATAAAAATAACTGTTATTGTATTAATAAGTGTTTATAAAAATATTCGTTATTATTATAATAACTGTCTTTAATAATAACTGTTATTTTCATAACAACTATTAATAAAAATAAATGTTAATAATAACTATTTATACAAATAGCTGTTATTTTCATAATAATTATTTATAAAATAGCTGTTATGCGGGTAATAATAACGTATTAGTACGTAACTATTTACGAAAATAACTGCTGTTTTTAATACGCTGGACAGATATATATGTGAGTACAAGTGCATATTTTGTGTCTGTATATAAAATTATCTATTTAAGTATGTATTATTTGTGTCTGAATGTTTGTTTCAGTATATATCTGGAAATATGTGATTGTTTGCCATTTGTATATACACTATGTTTATTCATTCGTTTATTATTTATTATACAAAATACATAAAATGTGGACTTAATAGTAAATATAGTATTCATTCTGCCTAGTTTATGAAATTAGGAAATGTTGAACGGCCGTGTGCAGTGTCCCAAAACATTACTATATCGCATGCTCAATGGAATACTGACTCAACTCAACAAGACGATTGTTGGGATATCGTAAAAGATCTCGCTATGAGAAATTATCTTACTTGTGGATTTATACAATTAAAATTGACATATCGCTGGGGCGGTAGTAATGCGTAATTTCAATGTAATTCGAACGGTAGACGGTAGATGGCGCTAACAGAAGCTTGTATCTATGTAACTCAATTCTGACCTATCTACTAATGGGTCAGTGTACCAAGCATGCGATATATTAGCCTTAAAATAATACTACTAACTAGTATAGTACAAACAGAATAACAGCTATTATTTTCGATAAAAACCGCTATTATGGTAGTATTTTTCTTTGGTTTAAGGTAAGTGTTCCAAGCATGCGATGTATTAGACTTCAATTAATAACACTACATACTAGTAAACTAAAAACAAAATAATAGCTAGTATTTTGGTAAAAAACGCTATTGAGTACTATTTATTTTTGGTTTAACTGAATAACGGCTAGTATTTTCGATAAAAACCGCTATTAGGATAGTATTTTCTTTGATTAACTATCAGGAATTTGTATTCGTTGTCGATTCTGTGGTCTGTAAATACGTCGCTATCTAAATATTGCATTTACTGATAATTGCCTTGTAAATGTTTATTTATGCAAAATACTTAAGATAAACCGATTTAATTATAATTTTCTTATTATTTTTTATTATAGTCAGTACATTATAATGTATTTAAGCTTAATTAGTGCTGACTTTAATGATTTTAGACGATATATATAAAAATGAAACGTTGTTTGTACGAAGTTTGTCTCTGTTTGACACGAAAAATGCTGATAGATTCTACATAATTTTGTAAAAAACCCCTGTACCACTGTTTTCGCTATAAATTATATAGTATAAACTGTAAATAACTATAAGCTATATAATGTGGGAACTGAGCAATGTCCAAAAATAATAAATTCAAATATTTCATTGTAAGGTACATAGACTTAATAAATATAAATACAGTGCAACCTTAATATAACGTACCTCAATATAACGATTTCCTCGATTTAACAAATACTTTGTAATCAATCCCCTTGAATTATCCATAAGAGTCAAAGTAAAATATCCCTTTACATTACGAACATTTTTTGCGAACAACCTCTTTGTAACGAATTTTCAACAATCAAAAAAGTGTAAATACCTCTAATTAACGAATTTTGTCAACTCAAAACCTCTACATAACGTTCCCACTAATATATGACCCTTAATCC
>DWON01008155.1:0-12336 GCA_018251015.1 Phocides pigmalion okeechobee
CATAACTTGATTCAGGTCATGACCGTTGTCGTCACGCAAAATCTATGGGATTCATTTAGTTTTTTATTTTTTCTTCTTATACGCTTTTTTCTTATAAAAATATCATTCAATTTTATATATTTACTTAATATTAAGTTATCAAATATTTAAGAAACTTCAATTTTGTATTAGCAATATGCGTTTATAAAACTAGTTTTTTTTAACTTTAATAATATCGTAGCGCCGTGTCTTTTTACCGTCGGATGAGCGATATAGTATGTATATTTATAAAATTTAGAAAAACATTTAAATTTTTATAACTTTAAAGTAATATACGAGCACGTAACTCATTGATTATTATTTATCCGATATATTTTAGAGACGGTTGCGGATTCAATCTGACATTTAAATGATGATTAAGGCTGTATATTTACGCGTTGCTGGTTTGATGGCGAAATTATTATTTAACCTTGTGTAATAATTATGGAAAAATACGAGTGTAGAAACACTGAAATAAACACCGTTACCATTCTCGTTTCCTGGTGACCGGGTAAACCTTCTCGACGTACTTTTACTCTCGAAATGCTCTCGTGATCAAAAATATAAATACGTACTTAACCGTAACAAAGATGAACCATTTACGTATTGAAAAGTAATATCAGTTTAATTGTCTGGGCTGGTTAATATCTCGCGCAGAGAATTGCAATTGCTATTCAACGCGGGAATGCAGCTAGGTCTCTTGGAACTATGCCGCATGGGCTCGGACTCCCTTTAGATTGTTTAGGGTAGGCTTTTATTATAATTAGTTTAAACATTTTCATCATTGTTTTATAGACTAAGTAAAAATTAATTAACACGAAATAAAATTAATTAAAACTAAATTTACTATTTTACAAAATATTTGTGAATATTTGTATTAACGCGCAGTGTAATGAAGGAAGGTCATGTATAATTTTTTTATTTATAATGCATCTTATTCACATTTTGCCCAGCAAAGCAAATAATAAACCTTAGCCTATAATAGAAAATCAAGAAGATAATACTGCATTTTAACAACAAAAATTACTAAAATAATTTTATGTAAATACAGATTTAATTTGATAAGCAAGCATCTACAATTCTTATGTATGTAAAGTTGTGTATAATTATGCACTTTTCAAACTTATATTAAACAAAATTATTAAAAGATCAGAAATTTGCATATTTATATTTCATTCTAGAATCTAATTTTACAAACAGAATCTCGAAATATTATAAAACAGTCCTCCGCCCCGTCTGTCTGTTTATCTGTTCAAGATAAAATCAAAATTACTGGACGGATTTTCTCACAGTTTTTAACAATAGGAAGAATGATTATCGAGGAAGGTTTTGGTGCATAATAAGTATTTTTTGGAAATTGGGTGAGAAAATAAATAGTTATTATATATAAATTCAATATAGTAATTCAGTCATCGGTCATAATAGACGTTTCTAATTGTTAGTTTTTGTAAGTAGGTAATGACTGCATGTATGAAATGAAAAAAATGTAAGTAAATATAAAGTATAACCCGAGCGAAGCTGGACCAGGTCTCTAGTAGTTTATAAAACCAGTTGAATGGATAATAACGATTATATTGGCCTTATTTTATCATTTGTTTGCCATTGATTGTTATGCAGTTACGTGCATCCAACTGGGGACATAAACACGAAAGCTACTGAGAATATAGAATTCGTAATTATTTATAAATAGTTTAAATTTATCTATTTGATAGCGTTATTTGTTTGCATATTTGAACTTTCTCCATAAGGGGGGCGTTCACATCGAATCTTCAGAGAATATTGGCAGAACGGTTCGGTAAATAAATACTTTTTAACATAATGGATAACCGAAGTCACTGGTAAAGTTAAAACTAAATAAATTAGAATCTTTTTTGTATTAACAAATGAAGAAAAAACTTTGTAAATTTCAACGCGTAACTTATTATTGCGCACAAACGTACACACATTACGAAATATTATATTATAGTTGTTACTTTAGTAATCGCATGCTGTGTTTACCTTTAATTGATTGTGCATTTAGCATCTGGTATGTTTAGTATGTAAATAGTTTAAGTTCTTATCAATATAACAATTGTAGGTAAATAACAATAAAATAAAAATAAAATAAAATATCTCCATTTATGATATTCGGACGGGGGAGTATGAAAAAAGGCCATTTATGATTTATACGATATGTAGATATTTTATATAGCACTTGCTGTACCCTACGCGAGTTGCAACGCCACCTGCTAAAATAAATTTGAAGCAACGACATTGCACAAATTTTCCAATTAATTATAAATCATTTTATTGATTTTGTTCATTTAGAAAAAAATCCCTTTAATTTCAATTCAAATCAGCATTAACTATCACGGCAATATATGAAATTTATTAGAATGACACTGGTGTCTTCTGTCGAAAATTTATCGTACCAACTCAGAAACCTTCGTGGGCTCATGCACAGTAATGATCAACACAGGATCAAATGCATAGTTTACGATTCTATATAGGACATAAAGACAAACATTATTTTTATATATTAAGATTAAAAGATCACCTTAATCTTAGTTTTCCTTTTCATATTTCACTAAAAGATCATATTAATCTTGGATCTTGGATTTCATATTTCTATATTATCATAACATGGTCCGCCATTGTTTTTTCAACTCCCGCCCTTTCTTAAGATAGGATATCTTCTCTATGGCCAATATCAAAAAACATCATCTTATAATAATATTAAAATAATAACAAAGTATTTAGTGTATTAGGATCAATTTATTAACGAATTTATTATGTTTCTATAATTCGTCTCAAAATAATAATGTCTTATTAAAATAGAATATTTAATTATGATAATGAAATATATTATAATATCAACACCGTAACCTGCCAATATTTATTAGAAATACATTAAATTAATATAAGAACATTACGCACACTACTACGCATTTGATACATACAGACATATTTGCACACATTTATACCTTTTTGTTTATTAACATTCATACGTGCAATGTAAAACAAAATAGTCTTTTCTCAACAGGCACATAGAGTAAAAATTATCGGTAAAGAATTTTAAAGTGTCAGATTAACGGCACGACTTTCTGGTTTCTTTATATGTTAAAATATTTTTTATTCATAAATCGATGGAGTAAGAATTTTTTTTATTTTAATCGTTAAACTTACGAATAAATGTAAAATTTCCACTACTCAGCGACCAATAGTACTGGTTAAATAGATAGTTTAAATCCATGCTTATATTAGTACCAATTACCCCTGTGTTTATTTATTTACTTATTTTATTTATTTATTTATTTATAAAATGTTATGTGTTAGCTTCTTTTTGGCTCCCGGTATCGTGAAAGCGATTGTGAGTTATGTCGGATTTACACCTATTAATAAACCCCTCAGTGGGCTTCTTTTTTGCTTGTTGGGAACACTAGGGTCTCAAAACATCGACACTGGTCTGTTGAGTGGTCCCACGAAGGCAAAGACGTGTTATTCGGCTCCACATATACATATTTAAAGATATTAACAATGTACGACTTTAAACTGATATTATCGCGGAATTTATACATTATCTTATGTAACGGGTAATCACGATCAACGCTTTTTAATTGCCGAAATTTCAAACCAGTTAGTAAAGATACAATTAGTGTTTGTGTCGTGATATGAAACGCAAAAAAGAAAAACGAACTAGACGTAAGGTAGATAGATTAATCTATCGCTAACACCTGTCAACAGTTTCCCCCGCCACCGCAGTTTCGCCGTGACCACGAGCGATTAACTGGTTCGAAATATCATCAATTAATAAGCGTTAATCGCGAGTAGCCGTTTCATAACATAATGTTAACAAAGCAAAGCATCAACACCCTTTCGTTGCTACGATTTCTCACTCTTACCTTCCAATCCCGGAAGACTCCATTTAGTCGTTTTTTACAATAGGCAGGAAATTCCGTAGCGCTATTCTGATTCCGAGCTACAGGGACAATATTGTTACAACCAAGATCATCAGAATCAATACTAATTGACATGACAATGTTTGAGCAATCCGTTTTAAGAAATTATGATTATTTTTTGACGCCAAGTTCAAAACAATTTTGTATAATCTATATAAAGGTGGGAGAAATTTATTTCGACCGGAGAGGTACCACCGCCGTCCTTATAATGCACTGTAAAGCATTATTTGTGTTTCGGTTGAAGAGATGCGGTTGCCGGCTACACTTTGAAGCGAGGCGACCATGTTAGTCCTCAGGAGTAGCAATGCATCTACGTTCGAGCTAAGATAGATTTCAGTGGTGTTTGTGCTTGTACGTGGATGTATACGGGCTGCGACTACTTAACATCAGGTGGTTTGCATGCTCGTTTGCTACTCTTCTCACATTACAAAAAAACAATCCATATATGTTATACCCCAGCAACTAAGCGCAGAACTAACAAAATGAGAAGGCTTAGGCTATAGTAAATTCGTAAACTTTATGAATAACTCAGAGATATGCAGGTTTACAAAATAATTTTACTTCAATGTTAAAGCAACTAACTAGTATGTACTAAACACGTAATATAAAAAATATAAGGTGCGAAGGTTTTGAATCCTGAACACCGCGTATGTGAAGCACTTAGTTACATTCCGCCTTAATTGTTTTTTAATTTGTAGTAATTTGGAACACGGTTACATTTTTAGGATTTTATATTGCTTTTTAATGATTATTTGGAAATCCACACTCGCAACACGTTCACTAATTTATTTAAATAACTATCTACAAGAAGAATAGCAAACGGCCATGCAAACCACCTGATGTTGATTAGTCGCAGCCCATAGACAGCCACGTACGACCACAAACATGGCCGAAATCCAATCTGAGTTCGAACGTAGTTACGATGCTACTCTGGACGACTACGATGGTCGCCTCGCTTCAAAATGTAGCTGGCAACCGCACCCCTCCAACCGAAACACAAGTAATGCTTTACGGCGGATTACAAGGGTGGCGGCTGTACCTCCCGGTCGAACTATAGTTCTCCCACCTTTAATTGTTGTTTATGTTGTGGATATTCGTCGCTTGTCTTTGGATTAAGAGCTCATGCCGTATGAACCTTGTTTGGGATTATAAGCTATACAACAGCTTAATCACTCTATTATTTTAAATCCATGTTTGTTTATTAAGTTTTTGACGCGCCTTGGGAGTAAGACCGTAATATAGTGTGACAGAAAACTGCATGATCCTTTATTGTGCCGTCATGTCTTATTACCGCCATGGTTTTTTTGTTTGTCTTATATGTAGATTCGGTATATAAGAATTTAAGAATATATTTATTTTATTAACGAGATTGTCTCATTTATATTTTAATCCATATTTAATTAGTAGTTGGCTAATATTTTTATATTTTATGCAAACATGCAGCACATCTGATATTAAATATTCATAAATATTACCAATTGTTTCTTAATGGGATTCCTATTTGAAGTAGGAATCAGATGGGACATTCTTAAGGATGAAATATGTTAAAAAAATGTAATATGATCTAATAATCTAATAATCTGCCTAACAAGACCTTTTTTTATCACAGGGAAACCAGGAATGGGAACCTTCCGCCACGGAGCGCCGACGATAGGTTGTCGGACCCCAACTGATTAAAAACCTGACGGGTGTTCCAACTTGCCACTGCGTGGCGGAGTCACGGGTGTGCTCCCGCATGCACCCATGACTCTGCTAATGACCGCCGGGCCCTAACAGGTCAGGTCCTCAGGGACAAACCCCGACTCAGATGACGGCGTGCTAAACACCTAACCCGCCGTGCACCCCGGGACATTGAAAACCCTTCAGACTAGATGATTGCAAATATCATAGGGTTAACAGTTATGTCCTACCGAGAAGTCAAAAGTGCTTTATTTTAAAATGTTTTTGTAATGCATTCACAAAATTATCCTATACAATAAATTTGCTTAGAAGACATTTAAAAATATAGCGTAATCCAAATATTATAAACAGATACGAGTGTCTACATTGCTATAAAATATGTTTTGTATCAAATAACAGTCGCTGATGTCAATTTCGCAACTATGCAAAATATATTGTCAATTTGAGTTTGATAATTATGAATCTACATTCATCATGCGATACATTAATTCAGTCAAACGAAAGTTGTTTGTTTTGTTCAAATGATTGACTGTTCGTTCGTAACATGCTAAGTAGATGATCTGCTTCCAAACTAATCGGACGTCACGCGTCGGGAGATATTTTAAGTTTAATAAATACGGCCCTTTGTAATATTATTCCTCGGTATTTCGTTGCGGCTCCATACATATTTTGAGATGCTACCCGTGTTCGTTTAGTTCAAAGTAAAGCATCAACACACTCTGTCGCGCGGAACAATCAGTTGTTTGTAAATATATGTTGTGGAAATTCCGAGTGAAATAAACTAATGTTCCGTAATCATAATTAAGGTGTTATAATTTAATCTTAAACATACAGCCTCCGCGCGCTATTTATAATGGATTTATGAGACCACCCGCTAGTTATAAAGGAAAATCTTGTATCAATGGATACATAAGTTTGCCGGGACCGCTGGGAATATGAGTGGTAAACAGAGCCTGCAAAGTTGTGACAGTGATGAGAAAAAATATGAACTGGTACCCCCTGAGGGAGGCTGGGGGTATGTGGTTTGTGTCGGCTTATCTGTTATATTCGTAAGTATTTTTTACTTATTTCTTTTGATGTTGCAAAGTAAACGGGGGTAAAGGGAATGTATCAAATATGTTCTTTTCTTTTTAATATTTCAAAGGATGAATGTTTATGTAACTTTTTTATGGTCTGAAAATATTTTATTACCTTTCGGAATATGACGAGACAGATTTTATAAAACATACGAATGCTGGATAACTCAGATATGAGGCGACTATCTTGTATCCTACTAATATTATAAACGTGAAAGTCTATGTTTATATGTATGTTCCGTTTTCACGTCGATACGTCTAAACCAATTTTGATGAATTTTAATATAGAAGTAAATCTGACTTTGGAAACAGCCATAGGGTAGCTTTCGTTGCGAAAATACATTGTATTAGGAATAAAAATAAGGAATTTAATTAAATACGGGTGATTTCCTTTTTTTGGAAAAACTCAAATATGTTTTTTTTATTTGGTTCTTTTATATAGTATGAGTGATCATTAAGGTTGGAAGTTCGGAAATTGGTCCCCTAAGGGGTTAAAAGGAGCTTGAGAGATTAAATTTTAATATCGATTTTTGTGGGGACAAAGTCGCATGTAAACTATGTATAGTATTCTCTAAAAGTAAAGCTGACCTAAATTTTATATATATTTATTGCGAGATAATCTAAATAATATTAATTGGAAAAAAACAGCCTTTATCAGCAAACTTTACCAACGTTATATAAATATACATTCCAAATCGATGGACATGTGGGAGGTCACACTGATATTTTTATAATTTATAATTAACATTAGATACGGACTTGTAATAATTATATTAAGTATTGAATTGTAATATTAAAATTGAAATTGTGTTGACACAAGTGTAAGTTTTACGCACGTTGGTTACTTCAAATTTTTAGTTACACAAGTAAAATGATACAATTTTATTAAAATTCTTGCGATACTTTAGATACACGAAATATTTGTCATTAGTTAATTTGTTCGGTTTGTATTTACATTTTGGTATACATATTAATAAAATTGTATCGTCTATATAAATACACTTGAAAAGATATTCTTATAAACAATATTGAAATGTCTGTTTGTAATATCAAAATAATAGCTTTTATTGCTACGTAAATCAAATAGTTTTTTATCATCTGTCTGTCTTTCTGTATGTCTACCTGTTTGTGTGACTGTCTCTTTGTTTGTTTGGTTGTTTGTCCATCTGTTTCTTTGCCAGTCTGTTTGGTTCGGGTAATCTCCAAAAATGGTGATTTCGAACTGACTTTCTATAGTAGATAAACGATGTTATGAGGAGTAACTTAGGATATTTCTATTTTAGAACGAGCTGTAGGGTTTCGTACGAAAAATTAAAAGCCATAAAATGTAATAGGTGATGTTGTAAGGAGTAACAAATTATTTATATTTAAGAAAACTTTTAGTTTTCCATAAAAAATAGCACCCATAAAATGCAATATGGCTGAATCGGTTTCAACGAGATTTTCACGGACACATAGCTAATGTTATAAAACGTAATTAAAGCTTATTTTATTTTAAAACACGCGAATAAATCCCGCGCAGCTATTATTGGTAATATAATAAACTAGTGGTAAGTTCTACTGTCACGGGAATCACGGGAGATAAAATAAAAAATAAACCTGTATTTTCAAGGTAGAACAAAGTTCGACCGAGAATGTTCGACCTAGAGTTTTCGACCGAACATGTTCGACCGACTAACGCTGCTCTCATAATCCGCCGTAAAGCAGTTCTTATGTTACGGTTGGAGAGATGCTGTTGCTACCTACATTTTCAAGCAAGGCAAGTATTTCAAGCCTTGAGAGTATCATCTCATGTACTTACATGCTCGATGGCAGGTAGGACTTTAGTCTTGCTTTACTTGGGCTTAATAATAAATAAATAAAAATCTTTATTTTTGCTACACTTATACTGACATTGCAATATGAAGGTTGTACAAAGAAGTTACAAATATTTCGGGAAACCCACCCCTAATCTAGTTATAAACCTGTGTTATAGGGGTTGGACAACCCTCCGTACATGGCAAGGTTTGCTCACAACCATAGGTAAATTTGTGACAAAATAAAGTGCGTAGTACAAGAACAAAATATAAAAATGCACGTACAACAATATATTTATATTACTTAAACTTATTATTATTATTTATTTTACCATTTAACATCTTACATCATGCATACCATTTACAATTTTAACTTAAAAAATACTAGGAATCATCTAAAAAATTGCTTCATTTATGAGAACCGATCCATAAAAAGAATGTTTTGGAATCTTCTAAGAATTGCTAAAGTTCTGTGAACTAATTAATATTTGGCTAATGTCGAGAACTTTGACCTAACGGAGATCTGTGCCCAACTACTTACATACATATATAGTGTTGTTTGAGTTATTAATATTCATAAACATATATTTATATACACATGTTTAATAATTTACTATTGTATTTTTTTATGTGAGAAGAGTAGCAAACGAGCATGCAAACCAAGTGATGTTAAGTAGTTGCAGCCGATAGCAATTAAAGCATTACTTGTTTCGGTTGGAGAGGAGTGGTTGGCGGCTACACTTTGAAGCGAGGCGACCATCTTAGTCCTCAGGAGTAGTAACGTATCTACGTTCGAGCTCAGACAGGGTTTCAGTCGTGTTTGTTATTGTACGTGGATGTTTATGGGCTGCGACTAAGTAACATCGGGTGGTTTCCATGTTCATTTTCTACTCTTCTCCCATTAAAAAATGGTTTCGGTCGCACGTTGGTACAGATCTAGGAGGTACAAGAGGAAAATGACTGATAGCAGTCACCTTCCTCTTTTATATATCCAGATTAAATAGCGAAATACACGTAAAAACTAACAGTTATCTAGTGTGCCAATTTGTCTCTGACTAAAATGCCGGTTTACAATTTTAAACTAATATCATCGCGGTATTTATACACTTTACTATATTACTATATAACGGGTACTCGCGATAAACGCTTTGTTAAAACTGTTGACACGGGAGAAAACTATTGACAGATGCAACTAGCACCATTGTCACTATTTTGTCATTTAAAACCATGAAAAGCATGATAACAAAAGAAGCAATTATACAATTTTCCATTCGGTATTTCCCTGACCATAAAGATGAGATAAATTGCTTCACAACTTGTTTTCAATGTGTTTATCACATGAGTTGTTAATTCATGGAAAGTAGCGATGCAAAGCCGATGCTAATTTGCAAGCTTAATATTATCGTATCACTGAAAACCACTCAACCAAACTATGAAATGATTGTTTGTTGCATAAATTATGTTAATCATATTTAGAATGTAATGCAGACGTTGGATGTCGATTAAAGATTTTTTTATGTTTCTTGGTATGTGAAATAGTCATGGAATAGCCTAGTGAATAATAGCTGTAAGTTTGGATTCTCTCAGAGTGTCTCTTACTCACTCTCAACTCTCCTAGTGACTGTGTTTGACTTCAAGATTTCATTTGTGATTGAGGTCGACTATGACTTTATCAGTGATAATTTCACATTTCTGACATATTTATTACTACGTGAGAGATGTAAATGTAGGTGTAGGTGATTATTATAATCACCTACTAATCTACATGTACATGAAACTTAAAAAAATGTTTACACGTCTTTATATTGCATATGTCATTAGACGTGAATGCGTTCCTATTCTTGTGGACTAATATGGTCGCCTCCAATAATGTGTGTCCGGTAACCACACCTCCCCAACCGAAACACAATACGTGAAGAACATGTCGCTTTACGGCGGGTTACGAGGGTGGCGGTGGTACCGCCCCGGGCGAGCTCTAACGGTTCTACCGCATTTAAGCTCCAGTTCTCCTTTAACTCCAGCTCCAGTCTTTGTAACATTCTATGTTCTTGTAAAAAATAATGTATACTTTTATATTAAATTTCATCAATATTTGATTCTTATTTGTGTTAAATTTAAAAAATGTACATGTAATGTTACATAATGCATATTCGTTTACTATTCTCATGATATAAAGAATACACCATTGGGTACGTTTAGTGCTTTGCAAATATTTACGAATTCGCAGGAATGAATAACTTCGCAGTTAGTCGTTGCTACCCATCTTCTAGATTGAATTTTTTAGTCGCGTCTACAATATTCACGGGAACAGAGGGAACGATACAATGTGTCTGCACTTACTAGATAAGATAGGAAATGTCCTTATCCTTTGCAGTTTGTCTTCCTGACAACACACCTATCATTCCATGGCAGTGTTTATTTCTTTAAGAACAAATTTAATCGAATCACAAACAAGACCACAACACAGCTATTAAAGAGATAAAAATAGAATAATAATTAAGAATAAAATATATTTTTATCGTACTAATATTATAAATGTGAAAATGTGTATGTTTGTATGTATGTTCTGTTTACGCGTCAAAACGTCTGAACTGATTTTTATAAAATTTAAAATGGAAATCGATTACACCTTAAAGACGCTATGTTTCGTTGTGAAAATAAAACTCGAAGGGGTTATGGTAGGGGATGCAACTTATTATGAGGAAATGCTTATTTTTTAAATTAGGGATACGGATATAGATTTTCATTTATTTTTTTGATATAGTGCAAAATAGCACTAAAAATCAATTTTGGAAATTGCGCCCCTCAGGGGGTAAAAAAGATTTTTTAATCTAGGGATACAAATATGGGCTTTTTATATTTGTTATTTTTTTTATACAGCGAAAATGAACATAAAAATGAATTTTGGAATTTGCAACACTACGTTAAAAAGAGCTTGAAATATGAAATCGTAATATGCCGCTCTGCGTGGGCAAAGCCGCGGGCAAAAGAGAGTTCTGTATATAATTAAGTATATAACTTATATGTAATTAATATAAAGTAAAAGAGCTATCAGCACAAAGGAATATTGTTGAAATACTTTGAAGATGTAAACACAATATCGTAATTAAATTGGTAATAACAATAAACTAAAGATGGGAACAAAACAACACTCATATGTATGTGTGTGTGTGTATGTACGCGCGTGTCTGTGCATGTATGTATGTATACGCATGTATGGTTGTAATTGTAGTCAGTAATCAAATATCAGTAAATATTACCAACTCTTTAGTGTTCCAATTGCTGGACATAGGGCTCCTTATTAATAACGTTTCAAGGTCATTGTCTAGCACACTGACAGCGTGAATTTCGGCCCACTTCATATTCTTTTGAGAACTATGCCTGTTACTTTTACATAATTATAATAATTAAAAATATTTGTAAAAAGATTACAGAGATAAATTAAGATAAAATAAATCAATGGCGCTATTTAACTGTCGAACTATATTTCTACCGCCATGTCATGCCTCCAGGGATTATTTTCAAAAACTCTAGTTCTGTATGTAATTACAAATGTCCTTAATCGGTAATAACAACTTACCTTCAGATGAACTGCAAAGTGTACATTCTTTCTCCTAAAATCTACAATTTGCGAAGAATAAAAAACAATTCAATTTTATTTATATACATTTTTATTATTATTATGAAAGAGTAAGAAACGGTCATGTAGGCCACCTGATGTTAAGTGGTCAGTCCATGGACAACCACGTCTAATCTCAAATAGAACAGAAGTTCTATTTTAGGATGGACGCGGATGCGTTCCTACTCTTGAGGACTAAGATGGTCGCC
>DWON01008156.1:0-12335 GCA_018251015.1 Phocides pigmalion okeechobee
TTTAATGCCAATATTTCGTACCAGTTGTATGGCTCGTGGTCACTCGCAAACTCGCCGTGGCCACAAGCCGACGAGTTCGATATATCGGCAACCAAATCGGTAATGACGTAGTATTGTTAGAGCATGTATTAACGAATATTGCAACAATTCATGTAAAGGTATTGTAAGTTTTGAAACAACCCACACGAAGGAATCGCGTTTGAAAAATCGAAAACAATCTCCAAATGTCACTCTAACGTCTCAAATGGACGATATGTACCTATTTTTTAATAAGAAAAAGTGTATTGCACTGTAAAAAAGCGTGGGGTTCCTGGTGTCAATAGATCACTGAAAACAGCACCCCACGCTCTTTTACATCTCTTTTACTCTTTTACATTTTTTTCTTATTTATACTTTTTTAGTTGGATTTTTTATAATGTGTTTTTAACTATAATTAGTTTTTCTAATAGCTAAATAAACTATATATAAATAGTCTTTATAAAAAATCCAACTAAAAAAGGATAAATAAGAAAAAAATATTGCGATGAAAAAGCGTGTTTTTTTTAACTATTATTTGTTTTTCTTTTTTTTTTCATATTATTGCATTGTCATCGGTCACTGATACGTGTGCAAAGTTTCAAATTCTGGAAATTGGTGAAAATTATGCTCAAAGAATCAATCCGTTACATAAATAGATACAACTCAGGCTTATAAAAGCGTTGTAAAAACTGTAGGGATTTTCAGTCATTTTTGTGTAGAGTTGCCATGACAATGATTTTTTTGCTAACTCTACATGTTATCGTAACTATGACTACAATAGAGCTGTGGTTAATAAAAATCCAATTACCACTCATTTATTACCACGTTATATTTCTTGACTCTTCAATATCGTTCAACAGGTTACTAGTATGTCCGGGGAGGTACCACCCTCATAATTCGCTGTAAAGCAGTTCATGTTTCGGTTGGGTAGGTGCGGTTGTAGGCTACTCTTTGAAGTGAGGAGACAGTTTTAGTCTATGTAAGACCTCCAGTATAACATCTACATACAACGTCAAATAAGGACTATTTGAAGTTGTGTGTGGATGGCAATGGGCTGCAGCGACCACTTAATATCAGTTGGCCTGCATGTGAGTTTGTCACTATTCTCATAATTTACACACACACTCCCGTACACAAAAAACTATTTTTTTACGTCAGAAAAACCCGAAACGGGTGTCTTCCGCCACTTGGCCGACGGAGGGATATGTCGGGCTCCGACCGACTAAACTGACTGTTGTCCACCTCGCCACAAACCTAACCTAACCTAACTTAAAAACCTAATTTGCAGATATTTTGAGTATGGTATTCTTGATCAATGCATCAAAATACATAAGTGTACCAAATTTTAGATTGATCGAAGATATGTTTTAAACTAAAGTACATCCTGGGTAAACGGAAGCGACTTAACATAACGTGGCCGGCACGCTCGTTTGCTACTCTTCTCATATAGACAATCTTCATCTTTATTAACCAATTAATATTTTATTAAGGTGAGAATAGTACTAAATGAGCATGCAAACCACCTAATGTAAAGTAGTCTCAGCGCATAGACATCCACGTTCAACCACAAACACGTTGCTACTCCTGAGGACTGAGATGGTCGCCTCGCGTCAAAGTGTAGCCCGCAACCGCACCTCTCCAACAGAAAAACAAGAAATGTTTTACAGCTGATTATGAGGGCGGTGGTGGTACCTCAGTCGAACTATACTTCTCCTACCACTTTAAGACATCTCAAAGTCCTATAACTGTTATGGTATTTTACTTAACAAAAAACCCTTTGCGTTTAATAAAAAAAACTTAATTTTAATCCCAAAAATATTAATTTACACGATAATTACCAAAACGGTCAAGAAACTTAAGCAAAGATAAAAAATTTCAATAAAAAAATCTGAAAATAAGATTTTATTACGCAATCAATTTGATTTTTTTCCGATAAAATTATTCTCTAACCCAAAACACATGTTCGGTATGCGACAAACTTTATTATTGGGGAGAATCGTAATTTCTGTGTGGAATGACCCTACATGGTCATTAATTAACCCCCTATAGGTTTTTGACCATAAAAGAATCGTTTTACGAGCGAGATAACATCGACAGATCCCACGACTTTGAAATAGGCCCTTATGAAAAAATATTTTTTATTGTACCGTTCCTAAAAATGAAATGTTTTGGTATATTAGAAAAGACACATATTTACAATAATGAAAATCTTAAAACTAGTTATAATAAAAGCCCAACCTAAAAAATCTAAAGGGAGTCCGTGCCCATCGCATGGTGCCAAGAAAGCTAGCCGCATGCTTGTGTTGAATAGCGATCGCAATTCTCTGCGAGATATGTACCAGCCGTCTTGCCACCGACGGCATCGATCAAACGTGGGACCAAAGGTTACGTCATCAACTTTACACTTTAAAGGTACACCATGGTCTGGCGATCATATAAATAGAACTGAAATAAATGTGGGAGAACTATAGTTCGACCGGGAAGGTACCACCGCCGTCCTCATAAGCCGCCGTAAAGCATTATTTGTGTTTCGGTTGGAGAGGTGCGATTGCCAGCTATACCTTGAAGCGAGGCGACCATCTTAGCCCTCAGGAGTAGCAACATATCTACGTTCGAGCTCAGATAGAATTTCAGTCGTGTTTGTGGTTGTACGTGGATGTCTATGGGCTGCGACTACTTACATCAGGTTGTTTGCATGCTCGTTTGCTACTCTTCTGCCATAAAAAAAAAATATTATTAGGTACCTATGTGATATTAAGACGTACTTAAATTAGTAGGTATGCATGTATCTACTACAGAAACTTAAAATTAATGATAGTAAGATTCTACTTCGATTTAGTTAATAAAATTAGTCGGTCTTTTTAAGGTTAGGTTAGGTTTAGGTTATATGAAGTCATGTGTTACAAATAGATTATGGTGACTATGGTAAAGAAATCGTAAAGATTATGTCTGAGTTCATAAAATGCTCAATAGAGATCAATCTTACAAAACGGCATTCGGTCAGTCGATGGACTAATGCTCTGAAATTTCTGATTCTGAGAGTAGGTTTTAGCCCAGAAAAGGGCGAATAACTAATGTCGGACCTTTCCCCAACAGTGGCTATTCGTAAATTCTTAAAGTCTATGACGATAACTTATCTGTGGCGACTGATTTGCATAATCATAGACAAGGCAATATTTTCTTAACTATTTTCACAAAGACCATAGACATTGGCATCATAGACAAAATTTACTTTTTTTACTCTTAAAATTGTTTACTCACTTTAATTCAACGAGAATGGTAAAGTAACAGAACGGTTTAAAATCCAGGCGATAAGCAAGGGCATAGTTGGAATATTTTGTAAAATCACGTCACTAATAGTGCGGTGATCGTGCCATTATCGCGCCGCGGTAATCTGTCGATAAATCTTGTGTTTTACAGCTGGTGTTGTTCGATAAGGATCGCGAACGCCACGTGGGGTAATGGGGATGTGTTAGTGTCGAGTGTTGATATCGATTATTTTTATATCGTTTGTTTGTTTTACCACTTTATCGACGATTTTATCGATTATTTTATATCGTTTGTTTATTTTACCACTTTATCGACGATTTTATTGTTTATATAGATTTATAATGCGACATGTTTTTCATTGAATAAAATATTGTATACGAACTTCAAAAATAACTTAACGTCGTAAACGGGTATGGTTGTGTTGTGGTATTTCCCCCCTCGAGTAGATTCTTCCTTATAGAATATTATGCTTTCACGCTAATCATTTACGTTGCCCCAGTGTAAACTCACGTTGTAAAGCATTATTTCGCGTTCTATGCAAAAGAAAGTATACGCGATACTTGTCAATATATGGATCATGCAAATCCTACAACGAAAAGTTTAACCTTAGACATTTTCAATTGGCAAATGTAAGGAACGTGATTTTGACTATAAAACAGTTATATCGCAATGTAACATCTCTGTATGCTTCTTTTTTTTAATAATCTCTGTATTTCCTTTCATTGCTGTTCTGCTCCCTAAAGTCTTATCATAATTTGTCTATTCATAAGTTATTATATAAACTTTGCTGATCTATTTATTTATGTTACTGAACTCTGTTATCTGTACAACAATTATAGTGTTTCCCAAATATAAATAAATAAATGCTAGAGCTAAAGCCAATTTTTATATCGATACGTCCTTTTAGAATTAAGTTAAAAAAAATTAGACAAAGTTAAATTAGAGAAAAGGTTATAGATTAAAATAAAATATAGTGCTTCAAAGAAATGTGCTCGTCGAAATTATTATGTAGTAAACACAGTATTTTTCTAGTTCTTTTGATAATTTGATTTCATTTATGATATTAAAATCTATTACAAAAAATTCATTGAAGTAAAAATTAGAACGCGTATAAAATGCGTACACTTCTACATACACTAAAAGAGAAAGAATTATATATATAATTATATAAGATGAAGTTGACAGACAAACCTAGAGATCAACGCGCTGACTAAAATTTAAATCCTGTAATTTTGTAAAAACATTCTTTATATAACATAACAACGGAATTTTGGAAATTCTAGCCCTAAATATAAAATACCGGTTAAACATTTCTATGAAAGCGGGTGACATAGAAGATTTTTTTATGACTGACTCCTTTTATAGATTTTCTTTAAATATAATATAGGTTGAAAAAAGAGCCGCATGATTTATTGATATTATTAATTAAATTAGGTAGTACTTGAATAAAAATCTGCGCGAGGGAAGCAGCGGGTAACACTAGCTTCACGTTTAATCTAGAAACAAATAATTTTCATTCTTAATAGCTGAAAATCTAGGTTATACGTAGGTGAATGTACGGATTATTAGCCGTGGGATAGATGGCATAATTACAAAAACTAATGTCGGCTGCGCCAAAGTTGACAAATTGTAACCATCTGGCCGACAGCCAACACCGACATAAAAACAAACTATTTTTCGGCAGTATGTCGGCTTGTTTTATTTTAGACCAATGTAGTCTATTTGTGACGCTTGTACTAAGGTTATTTTTGATACAGACAAAGACTTGTCCATCAGTTTTCATCGTCATCTCAGCGTTGGCAGCGTTGGATCTCCTCACTGGGACTTTTTTATTATGGAAGACTAAGAAACGGGCATGCAGGCCACCTTATGTTAAGTAGTCACTGCAGCCCATGGATAACCACGTCCAATCTCAAATAGAACAGAAGTTCTATTAAAAGATGGACGCGGATGCGTTCCTACTCTTGAGGACTAAGATGGTCGCCTCCAATAATGTGTGTCCGGCAACCATGCCTCTTAAAGAACTTAAAGGTGGGAGAACTGTAGTTCGACCGGGGAGGTATCGCCCCCGCCCTCATAATCCGCCGTAAAGCATTACTTGTGTTTCGGAGGGAGAGGTGCAGTTGTCAACACTTTGAAGTGAGGCGACCATCTTAGTCCTTAGGAGTATCTACGTTCAAGCTCAAATAGGATTTCGGTCGGCGATTACTCAACATCAGAATGTTTGCGTGCACATTTGCTATTCTTCTCAAATATAAAAAAGCTCTATGTAAACCTTTCGTTTATCGCTGCTATTGTCGTTAACCGGTAAAGCAAATGATCATTAATTTCGCGTATATTTAAAAATATCATAGATGCGTTGTGAGTGTAAACAGATTTCTACAGTTTTAAAAATGGAATAATAATTTTAAAAAAGAAATCTGTTTTACGTATTCTGTGGACATTTTTAGCACCGATTGCGAATTAAATCATAACCATAAAATTTGAACATGACGGCAAATTATGAATAATATGCCAGTTATTTTAATGTACACAAATTTATTTTTATATGAAAAATGGCTATTAACACGTTGTCATAAATTTGCATAATACACAAATTTCTCAACCGGAATATTATTGCTCTTAACACTTCGACTGCGGCTCTTATATTACATTGAGTAAGGTTTGCAGGAGACGACACTAAATTGGAGCTCTTTCCTCTAGACTGGAGATGCGACAAATATTGTATTTTTGAGCATCAGTTACATCTACGAATACACAGTCGTAATGTCTGTCTTCAGTCTTGTAGCGCCGACGTAAACACAGCACGTTTGCTCGCCCGTAATCCGTACAGATTTGTCCGTACAACACAGGTGTTACGAGCCGCAAGCGCGTTGCGCTAATAATACACAGTAGTGTTGAAAGCCGCAGGGAAAGTGTTAATCGTAGAAAAACACCAGCAAATAAGAAAATAATAAAAACAAACAATAGTAAAGTAAAAATTAAAACAGAATAATTAAATTATATATAAATTTACAGTTTACGAAAAATTAAGATTACAAGTTTCAAATAATTTTAATAAAATTAAAATAAAGAATAAATTAACTGCATATTAGTACTAGTAGTATAATACTAAGAACCCGCTTCGCTCCGGTAATAGGGTTTATTATTATTACTTACATTATTTTTCTTTCATACATGCATCCAGCCATTACCTAGTTGCAAAAACTAACAATTAGAAACATCTATTTCAAACGACTGAATTACTATATTGAATTTAAATATTTAATTTCTCGCCCAATTTATGAAAAAAATGAACTTACGCACCAAAACTTTTCTCAGGAATCATTGTGAATCTGTTGTTGAAAACTGAGAATCCGTCCAGTACTTTTTGAGTTTATCGCGAACAGACAGATAGAGAAACGCGACGAAGGACTTTGTTTTATAATATTTAAAATAAAATAAAGATAATTTTTGAGTTTATCGATAAATCTATCGCATCACTGTTAACCCGTCAGCTCCATATATCAGGCAGGCCTCCCTCGCGATCGTGTCGATGATAAAAATTACTTAAAACACCAAACATTTAACATCTTGCCCCCTTGCGACCCTTCCGTCCCTCTCGCACTCCAAATTCCCAATACAACAGACAGAGACAGATATACACAAAACAGTTACTCCGTAAGCATTATGGGTTTTATAAGTATGCCACAAGGCACACTTCGGATTGTCCCATCGAATAATATAGTAAATCTTTTGTTGTCTTGTCACTGATCACAGTAATACTTCAAAGTACGTGATGGTATTTTTGGTACAATAAAAATATGGAAAATTGATTACTGTGGCCCTTTCAAGATCTTTTGTTCTTGATTAGACGGGTAGGAAATGATTTATACGATTTTATTAAGTTTTTTTTTTATCAAACAAATAACAGCACAGAAATTCACTGAAGATAAAAGCACAGTTAAAATAATGAAATCTAGATTCCTGACTTTTGCACATATGTAGGTTCTAAGCGCAAGTGAGGACTAAGAAAGGAATTTTAGAAATTCTACTTCTAATGTGGTACAACGGTAGAGGAAATTTTGTATGATTTTATATATGTATATTTTATATTCCTTTTATTGATTTGACTCGTATAGACAAAAAAGGAGTTGCGTATTTTTTATGTATTTTAACATCGATTTAGGCAAAAGCAAAGCCACGGGAAAAGCTAGATATATGTTTTGATTGTTTACTGTAGTTTGGTTTTCTATTTCATATTAATACATAGTTTGTTTTCTGTTACAGGTACATCACTAATTTCGAAAACCTAAAATGAAAAAGAAGAGAAAAACAAAATCCAAGTGTAAATAACTTGCCATTAAAATTAAGCAAAGCATTTATATTTATTTAAATAAAAATATTTTCTAAAGCATACGTGGCCAGACAGAGACTGGGTGACAGTGAATATAAAAAGAAAAAAAAAACGAAAGTACAAATATTAAATGTAAAATATAAAACGGAACGCATAAAAACAACTTACTCCGATTCAAAAACAAACTTCGGGCCTTTTCGAAATCCGAACACAAATAAGTAATCGACGTTTAAGGTGATTGCTTTTGTTTAAACATTTTTGGGACTGCTGCCTTTGACTGTTTATTTAGCTGCCTTTAAGAGGATTTCAAAACAAAACAGTGAAAGAATAAACAAGGCTCGGAACGCATTTACCGTAAAGACTACCATTACAGATTAAAAAGAAAAAAATACCCGCGCTTTCTGACGTTTCGAAAAAGTTATAATCTAAGGCGCGCCATTCATTACCCCGAGTGTTGGTAGGCGCCAGTGCTCTAAATTTCTTGTGTGTGAATTTTTATTGTGGTGTCAAAGTGGCTGGAGACGAGCATTTGGACATGTTGGGGGGCCCCGAGTGGGGACAGCGGGAGGCCACCCCCCCTAGAGATGCCCCCCTGCCGAGTTTTGGCTTCACACAGGAGCAAGTCGCGTGCGTATGCGAGGTGAGCAATTTAATTTTGTCTTTTGATCGTGTGTGGCAGGTTTTAGATGGATGATTATATTTGTGGGTGCTAAAGAGCTGAGATATATTTCTGAACAGAATGACATATTGTCGTTGAAATTTAAATGCGTTATTGTTTTATCCATGAGATATAAATAAATGTATATCTATAGATTGTACTTACACATAGAGAACAGAGAAGAACAGACGATTATTACACGTTATTACGATTATTATTAGCAGGAATTTAGATGTATGGTCCATTTGCGACGATAATGCGACATTTTGAAACGTACAGTTTTCAATTTTTTGATACGTGTTTTTGAGTAGTTTGTTTGAAAACTTGCAATACCTTTACATGAATTGTTATAATATTAGTTGACAACAGTAATACGTCATCTGTACTATAATTAGAATTGATCAAGTTTGATAATCGTCAAGTAAAATCAAGGTTAAGATGTAACACAATCGATGCAAAAGGGTGACATCATAGATTAGACATGTGAAATTTATACTGATATCCTAAATGGAATTTCTTTCGCCGCGTTTCCAAAACGAAACACCTTACGAGTCGGTAGTAGGTAGTTTATTGACGTTCAAAAAGACTTCCATAAAGAATCTATTTTGAATAAAAATATTTTATTGCCTGCATAACATTTGTTTTAATTTATTTTTAAAAATTAATTGGGATTTCTATGGTCGGACATTTTATAGACATCTGTTAGCGGTTAATCGACTCCACGAATGACCAAAGGCCTGGTACTTACCTTAACTTACCCCAGACCTCAGCCAGAGGATTAGTATGGCGATGCAACGAGGTAATGTCGCCAGCATTTTGGGAATTCATCCAAACGAAAGAAATTTAGATGAAGCTTTTTATATCCAACTAATATATTCTATGGACGTCTATATAATTTTTATGCATATTTTATATCTCATCATATCTATGTGAATAAATTAATTAATCTATTTTAAATATCTATGTGAATAAATTAATCGATAAGGCTAACGGTTTACTTGAAGTTAAATACTTACTATCGCCTAACATTTGCATTACTAAAGAAATGTCTAATGCAGGACCGGCTTAGAAAGTTCATGAAAAACCCCATGTCACAGCGTTCTGAATACCTTAGAAACATATTTGTACTACATCTTGCATGTACGCGGTAGAAAGGACCTCGTAAACATAATTTTGCCGTAGCCTGGACGTTTGCACCAGTAAAAAGGTTTTCAATGCGTGACCAAGTTCAAATTCAATATTTTAATTCATTGTAAGGTATTTACATACACTTAATGAACGTCAAGGGTACAATGTAAAATCAGTACTTCGGCTTTGAGCGCCTGTTGGCTAATGTTGACTGGGAGAAAAAAGCTGCGGAAAAAAAGTCGGCACTCTTTTTAAACCAGTTCTTGATAACCAACCAGCTTCATGACTAACTCATACACGAGTTCCTATTGCATATTTTCTTGAAGAAACTCTTACAAGGATGATTGTTTTATATCTTGCACGTACGCGGTGTATAGGAACTTGCGAAGTTAATTTGGGCGTAGAGAGCTCAGCTCAGAGAAATTCCTATTGCATTTTTTTATTCCATAAATCATATGTCATAATGTTGAATATTTTAGGAAGATTTATTTACACGTATGCGATGGAAAAGAACTTGCAAACGAAGCTAGAAGACTGCTATGAGTCCACTTTATATGGATGGAAAATTTTCGAAGACGTTTAGTAAAAGGCCTAGTGGGGTAAGTTGATAAGAATTGGAAACAATTGATAAGTAAAATCATTGTGTCCGGAGAATCCCCTTCATAATCCACCTTGCATAGTATATATATCTTTGATAGTTACAAAAGTAGTGTTTTGCAAAAAATGTTTTAATGGCTAGTAGAATTACTTATTTATTTACATATTTTATCGGATTACCAACGCAAGATTTAGGAATTAAAATGACATGGATACAGTTGATAAAAGATAACTACTCTTACAATTAAAGTTAACATCATGCATTTGAGTTTTTTTCCGCCGGCTTTTTTCTCCCGGTCTACCTTAGTCAACAGGGCGCTCAAAACCGATGTATTGATTTTACGTTCATTAAGTGTATGTAAATACCTTACAATGAAATAAAATATTTGAATTTGAATTTGCATTTGAATTTAAAATTACTTATACACAAAAAAAGACACAATAAAACAAAGATTTATTTAATTTTAAGTTGCGAGGATCCATCAATCTTAAACTAATACCATCGCGGAATTTACACATTATGTTATATAACGATTGACGCTTTTTAATTGCCGATATTTCGAATCAGTTGCATGGCTCGTGGTCACTCTCAAACTCGCCGTGACCACGAGCCTTGCAACTGTTTCGAAATATCGTCAATCAAAAATCATTAACCGTGAGATGATCCGTCAATCTCTTTTAACTTATCTACAAAATTGGGTATCTATCAAAATGAATACCGAGATCAGGTTTTTTGTAAGATCATTGTGTAGACGGAAAATGCGGACTACTATTGAACTGCGACCCAGATAGGTACTGAATATCCTAGTTAGATCCAGATTGCAGGGGCTACATAGTATTCTAGCTATAATCTAAGTATTGATAGTTGGAACGAGTAGGTAACACCGTCAACTTACATTCGCCGTGTAACATCTCAGATGAAAAACATAATACACTCAATCTAAATATGTAACAAAATTGTATTATTTCGCTGTTATCTTTTGATTTTAAAGTAATATAATCGCGTAATAGACATTTAATTTATAACGGGTAGTCACGATTAACGATTTTTACTCCATTAACCGTGATCACGAGCCGTGAAACTGGTTCGTAATTGGCAAGTTGAAATCGTTAATCGTGAGTACCCGTTACATAGCATTCTACATGTCAACTTATTTTGGTAGCATTATGATGTCAAATACCAAATGTTACGTCGTAGTGTCATAAACAATCAAACACTAAAACAGCTGATCGTTATCCGCCATGACAGATTAACTTATATCCCGTCGGAATGCGAAGTATAAATTAATTCTGGCGTTAGGAAACTCTTGGATTAGTAGATGGTAACACGGAAATAGTTTGTTGTAGACAAACTCTTAATCTTTCTCTTTGTTTTATGTGAGAAGAGTAGCAAACGAGCATGCAAATCACCTGATATTCAGTGGTCTCAGCCCATAAACATCCACGTACAACTTACAAACACGACCGAAATCCTATCTGAGCTCAAAAGTAGATACGTTGCTACTCCTGAGGACTATCTTAGTAAGATGGTCGCCTCACTTTAAAGTGTCACTTTAAAGTCACGGCAACCGCACCTCTTCAACCGAAACACAAGAAATGCTTTAAGGCGGATTATGAGGACGGTGGTGATACCTCCCCGGTTGAACTATAGTTTTACCAGCTTTAGTAGATGGCAACAAAGAAATAGTTTATTCTAGACTAACTCTTAATATTTCTCTCAATAATAATATTTTGGTTTACTCTCGGATTAATCTTAATTTGACAAATTCCTGGAAAAAGGAGATTCTAAGTTTGATTGGATCTTTTATGTTATCGCATGACTCCGTCATTTATTAATCGTTTCGAAAAAATCTTTTTTTTTTATTTAGAAGAGTATACTTTCTGTTAGTTTCCTTTTAAATTTTGAGATAAAATGCGACCCCTTACGGTGGCAAAATAGGAAATGTAACTTCATCTTACAGTTAAATTAAAACTTAAAAATTGGTAATCTATCTATGAATACAAACATATGTGATTATGTGTTTATTCCGCTTGACTTTGAAACCTTTGGTTCGTGGGGTCAGGATGCTAAAAAGTTTTACAAACAATTAGTCCCACGTTTGATAGACGCCGGTGACAAGACTGATTCATATCTCGTGCAGAGATGCGATCGCTATTCAACACGAGAATACGGCTAACGTTTTTGGCACCAGGCACGGGCACGGACTGTTTAGATTGTTTAGGTTAGGCTTTTAATATACATAATTTGTTTTAAGACTTTTATTACTGATTTTCATTTTAAAGGTGGTAGAGCCATTAGAGCTCGCCCGGGGCGGTACCACCGCCACC
>DWON01008157.1:0-12334 GCA_018251015.1 Phocides pigmalion okeechobee
AGATTTCAATTATCAAATAAAATAAAAAACTTGAGGTTTCAAACTTGTCACGTTATAGAAGCAAAGAAGCGATATGTTACGCAGGAACCCTATACATTTTGGAGATTAAAATGATACAGGGAGAGATTAAATCTATGTATATTGCGCCCTGTAAAAATGGTTAGGCGTATCAGTATCCGGTATATAGTAAAATGTGAAGTATATGCTGTCGTGGGTGATGATGAGATGCGTTGCTACTCCTGAGGACTAATACGATGTCTCGCTTGAGTGAACGACAACCACAACTCAGTAACCGGCATTAATTACTTTACGGTGAATTAAGAGGGCAAAGGCGTTGGAAATATAGGGACTTCAATCAATTAATAACCAATTGAATAGACTTTTGGATAAATTGACCAAAATAATAGACAGAATAATCGCAATGAATTTTAAATTATGCCACTTTCATTACAATATCGATCTAATTCTATTTGTTCACCTACTTATCAGTAAACGTAGACTCAATATCAATAATAAATATTACATGTACGATATTCGTACATAAATTTACGTAATTACATGTATACAGTTTTCTCCCGCGTGTTTGCTTACGACGCGATATAAACTAAGCTTTTAACTCGTGTTCTACCGCTTTATGGGTGCGATATCAAAAATTATTTCCTTAGTGCTAACTTACGTTATATAAAACCTATCTGGAAGATTTCAGGATTCTAGGATGTCAGAGTCTATCAGTCACTTTACTCTTTGTAGAATATACGTATATATATGTTTGTGTTATTTATCAATGTAATACGTGCGTTTGCAAATCGTATCGCAACTACACAATGAATAAATTGCTCAGAAATAAGAATTTTTATTGTATAATCGCCGTATAAATAACTCACAGGACAGTAACAAGAACGATTTGTACAGAATAATATGATTTGCTGCCAGTCTTTTTTTAACTCAATTAAACAATAAAACAAACTATAGTTATCAACTTCTTATTTTGGGATTTTCTGTGTTGTAAGTGCTACATACAAAAACAAATATTCATAAATGATTAACCTCAATCGAAGCTTGAATGTCTTAAATTCCCTCTGACCGGGACTCGAACCCGGTACAATATATAGAAAGCATGACATGTGTAATTAGCACTATGTCACGCGGATTTATTTACAAGCTGTTTTCTTTTTGCTTTTAGACTCGTAATATTGTAACAAATACATTTTTGTTATTTTACCAACAGCTATTTCATCAATTAACGGGACGGGCATAGAATAATATACTTGTTCAAATACGCTACTTGATCGTGTGCTCGCAATACTCCGCATAGTATGAGTGTGTCATTAATATTAATATCGTGCTGATTTCGAAGAATTTTCAGCATTACCCTTGCGATACTATAATATATCTGCTAATAGGAAAGCAACAAAATGATGAATCAAGAAAAATGCAGCACACAGACGTAACGTTCGCTGTATTCGTGGCGTTTATTATTAGCGTAGAAGGGGACGGGTGTTAGCGTTCGTATCGATTTATTCGTGCTAGAGAGGGACGGGTAGTGCCGGCGTCATGGCTGCCAACGGGGTCTGCGCTTCTACGTAGATAAGTATAAGTAGCAAGGTCATTTCACTGAGCGGACCCGAGACCCGCTCGGTGGCGCGATACGTAGTTGGAGTTACTTTTGCATTCTGTTCGCCGGGTAGGTGAAAGTAATAACGCTAAAACGTGGCTAAACTAAGCCAAATTACATGTTATATACATTATACATAAGGCAGTTAAATTCCACGTACAACCACGCCTCTATTTACATTTATTTTACTACGTAGGTATAGGACAATACGGATTAGGTATATCTCCTAGGGCACAGAAATTTGATTATTATGTAATAATTACGCTTCACGTTAAGACAATTATCAAAGGAATTTTATAGTCTAATCTAAATCGTAGTTATAAACATTATCCTCACATGCTGTCTGTTTTTTACGTATATATATTTTTCGAATATACATACGTATATAAGGACTATACATGAAAAAACTTTTAATTGAGTATACTATTGAATATTAGTCATGTCATTCTGATATTAATGATATGGATGCATATTTATGGGGAACTGTTGCTTTTAAGAATGAAATACCGATGTAAAGTACATTTGTACCAATCAATATTCACAACTACATTTTAAACAGGTATTATGTATAGGTAGGATAGGAAACCTAAATACTTGAGTACAGAAAAACTGTTTAGTTTGAATGCTAGAGTTGCCAGATGGTATCCAAAAGGATATGTATGTATGTAGATTATGTAAAAAAAATGTTTGATGGTCATTATCGCTTTTTTAAAGTAAAATACCTCTTTTTCAGACTCTTTAGTCCTCCTTTTTCAAATTATCATCTGGCAACCCCGATTATAACTTACAAAATGATAAAAACAATTACCCCATTCAAATCCGTCATTCGTTCTAGAGCATGCTTCAGCAGGTCACAGAGGCAGCCCAGGGAAATCTTTTTCATTGCAGATGATCTGGAAACAACAACGATTGCTTGAAATAACCTTTAATTTATCACTTTTGACAACTATAACGAGTCAAATCAAGATTATATATATTTTTATGAACCTGAAGTGGCAACCGATCTCGCATTCCACCTGATGGTAAGCGGTCCCTGCCGTCCGAGGACATCTGCAACCAACTCATATCAAACAGGTCTACCCAAAATCGCTCATGAGCGCCTTGCTATTCCTGAGAACTAAAATGAAAATCATGTGATGAGCTGGCAACCTAAATTTAATCTATACTAATAAATATATTGAATTTTTTGTAATATCAAAGAAATACCTTTTTATGAGTGTATTTGTTATATGAAAGTACATGTACAATCGGAAAAAAATCCGATTGCTGTGATTAATTTTTATTTGTTATCTGTTTGCCTGTCCATCTACGATTGCGTTTCCGGATAATTTCAGAAACGGCTGCCGATTTTGACGGAACTTTCGCTGAGTAATATTTGATATTATCAGGAGTAACTTAGGTCATTTTTATTTTAAAAAATGTTTTAGAGTACAAATATTGAAACATACTGCAATATGGCTGAAACGTTTTTGACGAGATTTTCATTGGCAGATATGCTGATGTTGTAAGGAATAACGAATTATACTTTTACATAGAACGAAGTCGCGGCGACTGCTAGTAATTAATAGTATAGTCATGTAGGATAAACCTTACGAAATCAGCAACGTTTATAATATACTAAGCAGTGATTCAAATGCGTAATATTTTTAACATTTTTCGAAACTATATTTGTCTGTCCGTATTTCCGCCGTATACATGCATTCTATCAGGGTTCTATTTTGTAAACAGAATCCCATTAAATTTTGGTGCAACACAAACCTACTCTCAATATGCATTTTTTTTTTACTAAAGGTCAGTCAAAATTATTTAAATCTCGTTTTAATGTAAAGCTCTATACAATCAGAATTTACGTCAGTTCAAGTGAAGAATATAAATATATGGTACCTCATGAGATTTTTATATACAAATAACCAAAAGCAAAACAAAATAGCAGGTAATAGATTATATTGATAAAATACATTATATCACTACATATATGATATGTATATGTATAAGGTTAAACAGTACACTGGTTATGTAATGTATCAAATACATTTTTGACACACAAAAGCGAAGCTTATGTAATCAATCTTTGATGAAACATTAAATTTACGACAAAGATTGAATAACATATTTTGTACTAAGATTTATTATAGTTTTTTATACAATTTATACAACAACAATGAAAAATTTATTATATTGCTATTTATGATTAACATGGAATAAAATATAACATACAGAGAACTATTTTGATTTTTAATATTATGATTTGGTAATCTTAAACATTTCTGTTGTATGGCATTTATTATATACATCAATCTATCTTATAAATTGATGATGATTGATAGTATCATTATAGCATAAGCAGTAAAATTAAATTATAAAAGAGATGTGAAGTAAAATGAAATTATATGTCTGATATAATTGTATGACAGTCATTTAAAATATATTAATTTCATACTTTATTATTGAGAACAAAATGTATAGAAGTGATAAATATAGACTTACCTGGTCTCTGAGCTTTCTGCATGCAACACAACTAGGCACTCAGGACAAACCCAGTTCTTCTCAGAGATGATTTTACTCCTCTCAGTGCCAGAGAGACATTTGTAGTGGAAAGACCTTGGGCACACAGTACACAGCATTGGAGGATGTTGCTTGTCATTCGCCTCTTGCTCCACAGCCCAGTGGCATCGCCAGCAATATGGGTCTGCACGGATCTTGCTCATTTTTCCTGCTGTCTAATCATTACAAAAAGAATACATACATTATTACCTTAAATCATAGTAATCACACATTTAAATTGGAATATAACATTTTTTTTGACAGTGTAGTTATATAGCTGTCATGAATGTCAAACTAACTGGCATAGCATACAATTTATTTTAAATTTCTTTAGTTTGAACAAACTACCTTCAATTTTTTAGAAACAAATGCCACCTTTATGAAGAAACAGTTCACATTTTAAAACAAAATTTAAATGTATCAATAGATGTTTATTAATAGTATTATAACTTACTAGATCTGAATCCTCCAGTTTTTTCTTTTTTGGTGATTCAAACTGTGGTTCTCTTGATCTAGCCCTCCTCTTATCATCTGCCTCCTCATCAGACAACGAATCGGCTTCTGTTCGTGTTATTTTCCCTGTTACTGAATTGAGGAAAAGCTTAACTTTGTTAACAAATTCTGGATTTTGAGACCGCATAGATCTCTTCATGGTTACCTTTTCAGATCTCTCACTGCCATTGCTTATTTGAGAGTTATCACTGTTTCTCCTACTGCCTACTGGTCTGTCTGTATCCAGGCTGGTTAGGCTGGAGTTTGAGCTGTCCAGGGCTGTTCTGGACTTGCGTGTCTTAGTTGTTAGCTGGGTACATTCACTAATTATCTTTGATTCTTTAGCCGAATTTATAAGTGATTTCAGCTCCCGGCTGATACTCTTATTATTGACTTCATTTCCATCAGGATTGGGGTCTAAAATGGAGTCAGTAGACTTTTCAGGCTGTATTACAACAGGAAACTTTTCAGTTGTATCATCTTTTTGCACTGCCTCTGCAGTTATCCCTATGTTTTTTTCTGGCTTCCCAAAGAGGGCATTTACCAATAGAGGATTTCCTAACAATGTTTTATGAACAGGAGTTTCTATTTTAGTTGGAGATATTTGAACAAATTTGCTTGGGTCTTCTGTCAGAGGTTGCACTTTCTCAGGAGAGCTTTTATTTTCTTTCTTAGAGCAATCTGCTGATTCTAATGGTAATTGTATATCTTTAGGTGCTTCTGGCTTTGAAGGTGACTTCAATAAGCTTTTACATTCTTTAACAGGAGATCTTGTGTATGTCTTAATTCTAATCACCGGTATGTCTTTGGAAGGTGATATTTTGATCACTTGTGGTGATGTACTTGGACATGATTGAGTATCTTTTTGTGGTGATTTGTTCTCAATGGGTATTGGTGGTTTATCAGACGTTGTTTCTTTGACGGGTGTGTTGACCTCTGGTGGTGTCTTGGTTGCAGACTCAGCTGCTGAATCTTCCTCCTTCAATTTTTCTACAACAACAACCGTCTGCATGTTCCCGTGCGACCGTGCCACACCTTGGACGCCACCACCCGTCGTGGCCGCCACATCTGTCTCCATCTGAGCATCAGAGTTCTCCTCCATGACCTGCGACAGAAAACGACCTGGTATTTTTAATGTGGTATTTACTGGCAAATGTCATCTCTATCAGACGTCAATAACAGATTACACTTACACTAGGCTACTAAATGTTTAAATAACCGGTCATTACCCAAACAGACATCCAGGCTACCTACCTATTACCTACTTTCAATACAATAGTACAAACATAAGTACAGAAACTTACCACACGTCTATGCCTATAAGCACTCTCAATTAAGTAGCTAACTGTAACACAAATCTCATATATCTATTTGAGAAATTTGTGCAAGCCCATTTATGACACAGTAAAGAAGCCAGTCCGGCCAAAATACATCACATTCACAACGAACGAAAGAATCCACACATTACCATAGCTAGCACAACTGTCGGTCGTTGTACGTAATTACGTATGTATGTGTAATGTGTATCGTCGATTCGTAGCCTATCTTCCTTCAGTTTCATTGGTGGCGTGTGTTGGACTGTGAAACTGAACTAAGTCTATCCTTTTTCTTTATGTCTGTATACTGAGTAATGTTGTCTCACTTTTTACTCTCCACAACACCAGTATTATGTTTGTCTCTTTCTAAATAGTACCATTGAACACAGTATAATATCATATTCAGCCTGTCTTTCCACATTACATTAGGAATTTTATAAAAATATATAATTATTGCAATAATTTCAAGAAGTACATTTAAGTTATTATTAAAATTCAGGATTATATTTATATATTTATAAAACTCATCCATTTGTCCCAAGGAAAGAAAGAAACAATTATTGTGTGATGAAAAACCTTTTTTTGTATGGTAATACCCTCTTTGTTGTCATTGTTGCAATTTTGATTCTCGTCTAAAAAATCGATGCTATGAATCGATGCGTATAGTGATCTCAGAGATCAAGGAAAGAAAATATCGGAGAGTACAAACATGTTGTCATACTATCACAATTTAAAAGAAAACTAGGTAATACAGAATATATAAGGTTATAGTATCTTTCAAGAAATGTATTTTTCATTGTGTTTTATGTACAATTACGTATTTCATTATTTTCAACATGTCAACCTTGTAGGAAAATAAAATATCATTGTTAATTATTGTTTATTGACTTCAATAGCTCACAATTTATACAACTTCAATAATCTTAAAAATTAGAGATTTCTTAAAATTAAATATAAATATGTAAGTGTACCACTATTCCTATAATTCAATATTATTCTTTTGATGTAACTGTTATGTTACAAGTATTTTTGTCAATTAGTTTTCCATTATGAAATATTTCAATTAGCGCGAGGACAGCAAGTTATCAATAATTATAATTTTTGGCGGTATTAAAATATTGGCACTGGAATATTTATAAAATTATAAACGAAAATACGAGACACTAGACAAAAATGGAGCAGTATGAATACAGTAAAAAAAATATATGTTTTTTCTCATTATTTATTTTGAAAATGTATTATATTATATAGAACATTTAAATGAACAAGAAAATTAAAAAGCAATAACGGAAAAGAGGCATGATCGTCCGTCTTACTATCAAGCCATACACATTTTATTACAATCAAGAAAGAACATTTTTTTATTATTGAATAATTAACATCATATGTGCTAACATAATAGTTGTTAGGCTTTCTTTTGCTGTATCAGAACGATCGACCATCTCGGACATATTCTTTATAAAACGATCTTTATATGAATTTGTTAGAAACAAAATTGGTTCTTATTATCCGTGGTTGAGACTTATAAGACCAATCTTCGATTAAATCGAATCGGAATGGAAATCCCTAATCAATGTTATTAATCTGTCAATTATTGTTTGTCACTGCTATCAATGTCAGTGGTTTTCTTTTCTTGCTTGATTTGCTAATTTGTTATATGTATATAAATTTATAAATAAAATACACATTGTACTTGTTTTAATCAGTGTACAATCATTAATGACGTTCACGATATTTTTTGATACACCATGAGTAAACCTATCTTTTAGTATTATATAAAAAGCCGGTCAAATGGAATTTATTGATCTAATATTAATTAACAAGTTAGACGGCGTAATACTTAAATATCCACGTCAAGAGAATGTAGATGGTACAGTGTGTATCACAGGACACCATCTGATTTTGAGTTCCAGGAAAGAAGGCGTGCGTGAATTATGGGTTAGTAATATACTGAACTTTGTAAATAATAGTACTGTCATATATTTTTATCTGTTTCTTATGTTATAATAAAAACAAACGAACGTATGAGTTATTTCATAGTAAATAGTTGCTGCAGTCCATGGCCATCCATATCAATCATTATACTAAAATGGATGAATTTGTGTAATCCCTAATTAACTGAGATATTTTGACTTATAACAGAATTCTAACTGTGTTATGCATGCTTACATACATGCTTATATGTCTGTTTTATTGCAGCTTCTACACAAAAACATAGATTCCATAGAGAAGAAAGAGAACAAAATCAGTGGTGGCATAATACAAGGAGGGTCCTTATTTCTAAAATGCAAGGACTTGAGGATATTTCAGCTGGACATAGGGAACACTACGGAATTGTATCAGGTTGCTCAGACATTGGAGAATCTGTCGAGTTTGCAAGATCCTAGCCTCTTCTATCCATTTTTTTACAGGCACATGCATCCTATTATGGAAAATGGGTATACATTGTATAGGTAATTATTTTGAATATCAATGACAGAATGTTTTAGGAATATATGGGTATTTTTTATAAAATTGAAGTTGCAAGTGTAATTTGTCCATTGTCCATGGACATGTAAATCACTCAATAAAGATCAAGAAAGTCACTTAAAGTCCACCACGGATGTGTTGCTACTTCTGAGGACTAATGTGTTCTTATTGATAAATTATCTTGCTCTTGCAACTATAGCTTTTAACCAAAAAGCATGTAAGCATTGTACTAGAAATGGATATGCTAGTAAACCCTCCTCGTTTGAACCTTGTAGATTCCATCGCCATGCACAAATATTAAAATTCAGGTAACAGTCATGCATCCCTTCATCATCAGCACGTAATTGTCCCATTACCAGGCAGGGTTCTTACTCACAGAATGTGAAAGTTAGGAAGGGTTCACTACATTAGTAAAGTGTGGATTTGTAGACTTTACGTATCTTTGTCAATTTTGTAAATTTTACAAATTTAGGAAAAATACATGCCTGAGTTCTCCAGGGTAGGCATGTATTTTTCCTTGTCATGTATTTTCATAATAACAATGTTCAATGTTAGAACAAATGATTAGTTTACAGTGTATAAAATAATAGAATTTGATTGCAAACAACACTTGTTTTTGAAATAATTCATCGCAAAATTATTACAGGACTATGTAGTTATTGATACTTTATTTAACATTACTTACTTATAGTTTTTAAGGAATGTTGTACCTTACTAACAATGGTTTTACATCATACATCAAGTCCACTTGATGGCAAGTGGTCACTATTGCCCGTTGGCATCTGTCATCAGTTTCATACAGAATGACACCCACCAAAATCTGTCACAGATGCATCTTTCTTTATAAGTTAGATTCTTCCTTTCCGCTTAAACTTAAATATTATTTATCTCTTTATCAAATACATGTTCAGAATCTATATATCTCAGACAGTAACATGCATTGTTTAAAATTATTGTTATGTATATTCAATTTCAGTATTGAAGGAGAGTTCACTAAAGTGTTGGCAACAGAGGAATGGCGTGTTTCCCGCGTGAACCAGAATTATTCAGTCTGTGCTAGTTATGGCAAAGGAGTGGTTGTACCCAAGAGTATAGATGACGAAACGTTGGCAGCCGCAGCTACATTCAGACAAGGCGGCAGGTTTCCGGTCTTGTCTTACAGGCATAATAATGGGGTAAGATTGTTTAATTGTTTACGGTATTTTGCCGACATTTTTATTCAGTGGAATATGTAATTTTAGGTTTAGTTCTGTTTTTTGAATGTGGTATTCTCATGAAAATTTTATTAAATCTATTTTCATTGACCTCCTGAATATACAACCTACATTTATTAGAGATTGGTCAAGCTAAATCTTGATTTATACTGAATTAATCATGTTCAAACATATAGAAGTACATATGTTTGTGTTTTTTCTTTGCAGTTCAAAATTATTATTTTTTTCCTCATTCACATTTCTCATTCAAATTTATTGAAGTAATGAATTCACTCTCAAATAAACAAAACCAACATATGCATGCATACATGCAAATGCAAATGATCATATCTTTAATAGAAGATGCTTTGTGTTCTAATAGCTATTAAACAGTCAAAACCAGTATATTCATTTCAAAGATAAAAACATTAGACTTACGGATTTACTAACCTATATCAAAACACTAATCTGCATTGGAGCAACATAGTAGAGTATGCATCTAATCTTTCCCAGATGTTGGGAAGACCTGTGCCCAGGAGTGTGACATTTAAACAATTGCAACTATATAAAGTGTCTTAATATTTTCATTTTAATTACAGGCAGTATTGCTACGTGCTGGTCAACCTCTGTACGGTCCGAAGCATCGCCGATGTCGCCCGGACGAAGCTATACTGAATACTGTTGTCAATGCTGGCATGAAGGGTGTAATATATGACCTGCGCAGTTCTAATGCCATATCGCAACAGTTGAATAAGGGTATAACTTATGATTTATATTAATTTAGTCCATAGGAATAGCAAAACTACAGTGATTGGTATAAAATGGGACTTCTATTTTAAATCAGGTTACAGATGTCCATGGTTGACATTCACCAGTTATCTTGTAGACTGTATCCTCAATTGATTCTTCAATGTCTACAAAAAAAATGTGTACATAATATATGACACATTTGTATATACACACCGTTATTATATGTAAAATATTATATATAAAAGAAATTACAAGCGTTTCTATTTTTGTTAGAACTACATGAGAATCAATAAAAGGCTTTTATGTGTTGCTATGTATTGGTAATTCAAATAATGAAAAAGAATAACATGGCTCTGTACTTATTTGTACTATTTTTCAGTCATTTAGTATAAAATCACTCATTATTCCTTTTAATAGGTGGTGGAACAGAGAGTGCTGCGAATTATTCCCAATGGAAAATATACAACAGATCTATGGACGATGTGGACAATCAACAACAGCTGTTAGAGAGTTTCTCCAAACTAATTGAAGGTACCATTATTTTAATGTTTGTACACATATCGCAAATGATAGAGCAATTTGATGTCAAATAGTCCCTACAGCCCTTGGACATACAAAAAAATCTCAAACAGAACTTAATTGGACACAAGATGTCCAATGTCTTAGGACATAGATATGTAGATATATTTTTACTCCCGAGGACTAGAATGATTAAGTAGCTAAGTGTAGATACATATACAATATGTAACATAGACAACCAAAAAACCACTTACACACACTAATTGAAAAAACAATTTTTGTAATATGTTATAAGGTATTTTATTTTTTCATTAATTCTCTCTTAGGTATTACCCAAATTATGCACCCCACTTACACAGGACCTTTTTAGACATGATAGTGCGGTTATGTATGCATATTATTAATTGCCCTGCATTCCATGGTCATTCATTGACAAATATATGAAAATGAATTTAATGTTTTTTGTTAGTTTCATTATTACTTTTACCTTTTATTTATTGCTATCACTTAATATTATTATTTGCACAAATATCAAATTTTTGACATTAGTATTATTTTGATTTTGTAACTGTCTGGATTACCACGTACTACGTACCTAGGGACAATAATGATAATAATGTTAAACTGATTTAATATATTTCGTCATAGCATGTGTCGATCGGGAAATATCGAGTGACAAGTGGATATCGAGGCTGGAGTCCTGTGGTTGGCCTGAATCTGTTAGGAATTCCCTCCACACTGCATGCATCGTTGCTCAGCACATACACCAGGTGAGTCTTGATATTAAAGGTATTTCAACCAGCCTCCTACTATGGTTTAAAAAGTCAGTGAAAGACTTCTATACGGATAAATTATTTAGTTTTTAATTATACTGCTATTAAAAATTATACACGCCAATAAAACTTAAGGTCTCATAATTACAGCTCTGTGCCTATTACGAGTGTTCAAAGACAAGTGAACGAAGAAACAGTTATTCAGACAGAAAAACAGATTTGTATACTTATTTTTTGCTTACTATTTTTATTACGTACTTTATTAATCAAGTCACTGATATTATTTTGTTTACAGAAAGCTGAACCCGTTCTCATACATGGCACCCGTGGTGAGGACGCGACGCTTCTCGTGTGTTCTTTAGTACAAATTATTCTTAATCCTGACTGCAGAACTATACGAGGGTAAGCATGACAGATATTTTTGAGTATAAAGTGCCAAAAGAGCCTTAATAATAGTTATAGATCAAAGTAATACAGCAGTAACAGAACAGATGACAAAATTATGCCTGTCTAAGGGCTCAAAGTTCTATGCCGTGGCTCGAATGTCTAATTATTCAATTTTTTTTTTATTATGAAAGAGTAAAAAATGGGCATGCAGGCCACCTAATGTTATGTGGTCACTGCAGCCCATGGACAACCACGTCTAATCTCAAATAGAACAGA